>JANHGL010025923.1:0-21394 GCA_024611195.1 Ceyx melanurus
TTTATATATATTTATATTTTTTTATATATATAAAAAATATATATATAAAAGTAATAGTTCAAAACTGCATTAACTCTAGTTTATATATGTAGAGTATATGGTGATACAAAAGACACATAATACTGAAAGGTTGTGTATAAATGCATTGTTAGAATAACAGTTTCAATAGGAGTCTTTAATGATAAGCACTGTTAAAAAAATCCATGTGAGAATGTAGATCCAAACTCAAGAGTTAGGCAACATCTGGTGCCTGGTTTCCATTGGCAGTGCAGGAATTACATAAATAAAAATATTTATGAACTTGGCTTAGTCCATGTTTCCTCTGATCCCAGTAAATATTATAAAAATAAATAGTTTACTAACAAATAATACGTAAAAATCGAAACACATAGAACCTGCCTGAATTGCTCATTTTGTAACTGTTTAACTCCCTTCAAAGTAGAGGAATATTTAAATATATCTACATTTAGATTGTAATTTCCTGAACTCATCTTAAGAAACAATGAACACGGGCTGCTTCAGTAAGCAATTGGCTTACGTGCTACCAGAAGCTAGGTGTTCTGCCATATGTTCTGGCATATTTTGATTAGCCTAGAACAGGCAGTAATCATCAGAGCTCTTGGGTGATAGTCATAATAAACCAACCAACCAGCACCCCCCTCCCACCCTGAAATCAATGGTGTCTTGCTGGAAGGATTTCCTGGTAATGAGCATCACCTACTGTACGTGCAAAACTTTATGTGACTAAAACCTTACTCAAACTTGGGTCTTTAACTTCAGCATGGAACACTGAAATGTGTACTGCATAGCAGGCAAATAAACCCCTTTTTTTTTTTGCAGATGTAATGACATGTTTAATTTCTCCCTTGATCCAGATGACGAGGATGGTATGGACTGCATGGACAATGAGAGGCGGCCGCATTTCCCCCAGTTTTCCTACTCTGCAAGTGGACGAGAATAACTTTTTTGTTCTGCTGCTTCACTGTCATCTTAGGTTTATCACTGAAAAAATGATTCCTGAACATCACCACCAGTGCTAGATACTATTTAAGATAGCAGGGGCACTTTCAGAGACCATTCCAAATTGAACAAGGTTCTTTCCCAAACCTCCCTAAAAATCCATTTTGGTTTTGCATGAAATAATGAGGTTTTTCTCTTCTACGCTCTCCTGCTGTTGCTGCTGCCCATGGTCTCAGTCTAATAGCAACGTCAAGAAATTACTAACAGTTTCTTTGAAGGTAGATGACTTCAGCATTGCACAATTTGTGCACAAGTAGTCATCTATTTTTCCTCACAGTGGAGGCTAAACAAAAAACGTGTTCGTCCAGCTTATCTTCTTCTAGAAGATGAATCGAAATTGTAATTAGTCTAAAAAGACTAATCTAAAACGTTTTCTTGCATCTGTTTGTGCTGGTTAGAACAAGGAAACATAGGGGTGGTGATGTACATATGCAAAGCTTTTGTTAGGCATATCATTACTTGAAGCAGGTCTCTGTCATTAACATCTAGCTGGAATTTGGGAAACGTTTGAGAGAAGGACTTAAACTGTTGATATATATAAATATATATATATATAATTTTTTAATTACTGTTGGATACTACAGAAGACGCAGAAGGGCTGGGCTCACCCAGCCTGCCACTTAGAACTTCAAGGTTCTTGTGCAATCATGGAGAATCAAACATTATACGTGCAAGAAATGAAGGCATAAAAGCAGCAGTTGAAATTAAGGGGTTTTATAATTTGCACCAGATAACATCTTTCTCATGCTTTTCTTTTTCTTTCATGATATACATCACCTCTGATGGCTGAAGAATGTAGACAGGCATAATGGTATTGCTTCTCACCAAAATGTGTGTGCACCAAGGTAAACAGGTGTTTGCCTTACTTGTTTTTATTTTGAGCTTTTTGGGTTAGCTTTTTCTCCAGGTGTTTTAACTCTAAATATTCTTTTTTTTTTTTGGTTTGGTTTTTTTTTTTGTTATACCGCAGTAGTATTTATTTTTAGAAATAAGGATTGTATGTGTCATGTTTGCAAATGCTGCTACATCTTAGGTAGACCAGGCTTACAGCAGTTGATTTTGTAAGATATGGAAGGACCGTACAAGCTGAAGGAAATAATGCACTTTTCTCCCACGTGGAAATTTTAACAAGGCTCTGAAATTGTACATACTGCTTAGAGTCAGATTTTTGAGAATGAAATACTGTCTTTTAACCCTTTGGCAAGGCAAGTGAGGAATTCTAACTTCACATGCCAAAGAGTTAAAACCAAACAGGCAAAAAAAGCTACATCTTGTGCTCCCTTGAGGATGAACGTAACGTAAGAGCCTGACAGCACAGTAGAAAATTTCTGTCCTATATGAAGGAATTGCATTTGAACAACGAAACCACAATGATTACAAGAAAAGCACTTTATTTTTTAACAATTAAAGTAGTAAATTTCTGGGACCAGCCGTTCTCAAGGCAGGTTTGCCCTCAACCAAGAGAGTCCCAAAAGCCAGCGAATGTAAACCACGGCGAGGAACGCGCCGCTGATTGGATAACGTCTTTCCAAAGATCTGTACCTAACACAGCATGTGCATACACTTTAGCTTTGATCTTCAGCAATTATCTTAATAAATAATAAACCCTTTGGTGCTAGGAGTTGGGACATCAGGCAGTGCAGTGGTAGCGTGCACGTGCCTTCGCCAGGACACCTGAAAGCCCTGACTCCAGGGGATTATCATCCGAAGTATCTCTGCGCTCAGACCTTTTTCGCTCCCACCAAGACTGTGACATTGCAGAGTATTACTGGTTGTGTCGTGTGAATGAGTAGCTGAGTCTGAAAGGAGAGATGTTCCTACACGGATGCCTTAGCCTCTTGGTGTGGCAAGTGCCCTAGCACGGAGCCCACTGCTGGCAGTGCATGTGCTGGGACAGTCAAGAGGTAGACGGGCATTTTAGCAAGGCAGCTAAAGACGCTGAATAATTCAGACAACTTTCCATGTTTCGTGTTTTCTCTTCAGTAAAGGATGGATAATCAGGCAGAAATATGTGATGATGTATGGCCTAACTACATAGGGTCTCTTTCTGTCACCTTGCAACACTAAACACAGGTAGAGATTGTCCCTCTGTGGAGAGAGGAGCAGAGCACGTGCGCTGCGGGTCCGTTCTGCGCCGCGGTGCCCACGCTGACGCGGCGAGCGACTGAAATAACTCAGTACCTTAAAGCCGGGCATTAACGAGTGAGTTCTCTGCAAAGGCCTCGTACTCGGAGACCGAAACTCTGGTGATTCAAAATGTGTGTTACATGCCTGTGTTTTCCCTCCTCTTTTCAGCTTGTAATAGCAATAAGTTTTGTTGGCACAGGGCGCCTGTAGCTAACGGCCGCGCGGCGCCGCAGGGGCGGAGGACGCCCCGTGGTTAGCTCGCCCCCCATCGCATTGCTAGCTGCAGTGCTGCTTGCAGTAAGTACCTCTCGGCGAATTCTCTGACAACCTTTTGACTTCACTTTGCATCGTACTGCCTGCCTTCCAAAGCTTGGCTGATCAGGTTTATGCTGTGGAGAGAGTCAGCAGCCACTTGGTGCTGCCCAGGCTCGGGGGACTTACCCGTGTGAGAGGCAGTTGACAGACAAATGGATGAGCAGGGGTGAGAGAAACTTCTGAAGCTCTTCTTTTGCTGTTGGCAGCTGTGGTTGGCTTTGTGTAGGAGGTGGTGGCTGGTTACCCTGGCGAGCCTTTCGAGCACAGTACGTTTCAGCCTTTGACTCCAGCTTGTACTGACTTCCATGACATACAGTATGCCCTCTTGTACTGCAGCCATCTCAGAGGAAATAGGTCATTTCTGTTTGGATTTTGGCAGTTTTTGCACACAGCTTCGCTTTCCACACTAATACATCTTCCAGTACATTCCTGTTGCTTAAAAACCATTTATTCCAGTATTGTTTTATGGGTTTGGTTTTTTTTCCATCTTTACTTGCGGCTTCTTAAAGCTGACTGTTCTTGCAGGGGCCACGTGCTTCTCCTAGAGTACAAAAGTAAGGTCTTTCCTTACTAACTGCAGGGTCTATATATTACACCTCAATGTACACACTTTGCTGCTACTGTTTGTACTGTCTACAGTAGAATTTCCTTATCTTGCTCCTGGTAGTGCATTACAGGCAAGCATGAAATGTAAAGTATTTATTTAAATAAAAACCTCTGAATTGGTAATTGAATTACCTCCCTGTAGCTTTAGAGTTTGTGACATTTCTTGACCTTGCTAGTTCTTTCATTAGATCCATGCAAGATCTAGTCATATGGTTAAGGATATTAAGCAGACACGACTACGAACCCAAGAAACCGTATTACTGTTGGTCATACTTAAACTGTTTATTTCCTTAAGTATATGACCCACAAGGATGTGAAATAACTACAAGAAACTGTTTTTTGTACACTGTACATCCTTAGTATTTTTACACGTATATGATAGGGATGCACATTATTTTCCTTCGTACAGACAGCTTAAATAAAGCACTATGTCAATCTGCTACTTCTGTGGTTTTTAATGCTAATTTGTTCTGGAGGTTTGTAAATATATATATATATATACATATATATATATATATGTTCAAGCTTGCCACAAAGGACGTATTTTTTTATATCTGCACATTACTATTAAATATCTTAGAGGATAAAATTCCTAAGTTGTTCTGTGTCAGAGAAAGAAAAACTGAAATGAGAAGGCTATATTGCAGATTACAAAAGATTTCTCAAGTTTTGGGTTAAATATTTACTTCATATTTTAAAGTAATTTTATATAGGTTAGATGTTTCAATCCTGAAATGCACAAAGAATTTACTTAATTTCTTCTTACAAGAAAATGTACATCGTTATTTTTTTATCACTGTATATATATAATGATCTGAGCATGTTTAGTTACAAGTTTTATTTGCTGTGAAGTCCTAGTGATAACTGTAACTCGCTGTGACATATTTCAAATGCTGGGTGATCATTTTCAGCCTGTAAATTATTAAGTTACAGTATTGTAAAAAAAAAAAAAAAGTTTTTATGACTAAGCAAGATGTATCTGTGCTTTGGACCAAGGCCATTTCCATACAGGTGGTTCATGTTAACTCTACAAGGTGTATGTCACTTGTAAGTTTGGGTTACACTTTTCAAGTGTAGTGGTTACCCAGGGCTCTGTTCTTGCCAGACCATTTCAGTGATTTGCCATCTATGAAATTCCTACCCTCACATCCCACAGCTAGGTGATGTGGTAGGGGGAGGAGAGGAAGAAATGGGAAGGTGGGATTTGCAGAGCACCTTGCAGTGGGACTCAGTGAAGCCCTCAAGCTGGTCCAGGGCTGTTGGAACCAGCTGGTCAGGAGGGCTGAGTGTCCCCCAGAGCAGTTGGTCATCTGGGTTTTAGTTCAGTTCTGAGACATGAATGTTTCCTTGGAATAGAGGCTCTTCTTGGAGGGCTTGGGGATTTTCCGTTTGTTTGTTTGTTTGTTTTGTTCTTTTTTTTTCCTCCTTCTATTTCTGTCTCCCTCACCTTGTAATGGGAGAGAGCACAGGACACCAGCCAGTCATCAGGTCAGGCTGCAGCCCAGGATCATGCTCTGTCCTGACACTTGTAAGCTTTGTAAAACTCAGCATTTTGTGCCTAAGCAGAAGCAGGGTGGGAAACAGACAGGCAGACCTGATGCTGTCTGTGCTTAATGACTAATTAATTCCTACAAAGTAGAGTAGCTGCTGCAGGGAAATGGATTCCTTCTAGCCTCCCAGGATTGAGCCTGGGCTGAGGATGAAAACCTCCTTCCAGGTGCATGTACTAGAGGCACAGGGTGCTTTGCTGGAGTCCAACACGGGTGGCTGGCAGCAGTGCTCTGCAAGCAGCCACCTGGGGGTGAGGCAAGTCCAGAAAGGTTGAGGGTCCAGTTGTGCAGCTCTGTGATCTCAGTGAAGCCTAAGTGTTGGGACTAGGTGCCCGAGTTCCTTTGTGTATATAGTCTGTAGGCACCATCTCCTATTTAAACACACATTGATGCTGTGGAATAAGAATAAAGAAACATACAAATGCAAGCTTGCATATTCCTGCATTTATAAATGTCTATTCTTACCTGTGTAACCATCTATGAAGTAGTGACACTTGAAAGAATTGTCAGCCTGATTACTGTGGAAAACCCAGAGTTCAGTAGAGAGGACTTTTCTTCATCAGGATTTCTTGTCTCTACAGCCATGTTAAATTTCAGGTGTTCAAGCTGGCTGAGGTAGCTTTATTAATGGGGAACTGTTACTTGCACTTTTCCCCCTTCACTAGTGCAGTTCTACAATGACACTGAAGACAAGAGATGTAAAAACTTTTTTCTTATGTACTTAGTTTATCCTACACTAGTTAGCAAGAGCCAGGTAAATTATTACTGAAAACGTTTGGTATTTGGAAAGTAGTTTTAAAAACACAAGTATGCAGTTAACCTGAAAAAAAAGAAATAAAAGGCAGCTCTTCAGATGTATCTCCAAATGTTTTGAGTTCCATAAGTTGCAGCCAGGCTCAGCTGGTGCCCATTAATGAGACTGATAAATATTTGTCAGTGAAGTCCAGCATCAGCACCTCAGTGCTGAGCCAGGCACCTCCCTTAAAAGCCACTCTGTACTAATTAAGGGTCCCTTTCTGTTAAAGGTTTTATCCAGTGAATGTTCTGAAGGGAAACCTGTTCCATGGGAGTTCTTCACCATGATATGGAATAGGTCTCAATCATCCTTAATGCTTTTCTGATGTAGAGGTTGGGACTCTCATATTTGTATAAGAAGTGGTGATTACCTTGTAAAAATGAAGTTCCCAGGTCGATTCTGGCAGTGAGTTTATAAATAGAAGTGCAGTGTGCTTGCTTGTGCAGGACTTAAAGCAGACCTCTTCTCCCTCTTGCCAGTGCACACTCTTTCACTTGAATTCAGGACAGAATGAGGAAAATAAGAATCTCATTAAGTTTATTGGTATTTGTCTGTAAATAAGACATTCATGTTTGATTATAAAAATAGATTAATAAAAGATTTTTTTTTTTAAAAAGAAGATGTACAAAATATTAACTCCACACTACATAAAAGTTGTTAGAGCTGGCCTGCAAGCCTGGGCTTTTCAGAAAAGTCCCAGCTGTCTTCCTGGGACTTCTGGTAGGCTGGTAAGGCTGCAAAATATTTCTGATTGTGTAGTTCAAACCGAGTAGAAAGCAGGTGAAATGAGCAAGTGTGCTTGTTTCCTGCAGAGGTGTCTTTGGGTGAGCCTCAGGCAAGCCCAGCTTTCAGTCAGTGCAGAACAGACCTGCAAGAGAAAGAGACAGGGGTGTAAAGCAGGTGGCTTGTGCTCCTCCTTTGTGTCAGCTCATCCTGTGGGTGACTTCTCAGAACAGACACAGAGCCTTGATTCAGGCTGTGGCAGTGTAAACAAGGCTGTGCTTCCTGCAGGCTGCTGCCCTGGCCTCCTCCTAACAGCAGAGTCTCACAGGTAGAGAGAACAAGAGCTATTTGATTTCTGACCAAAAAAACCCCCAGGATCCCCATGAGCTTCAGACACTGTTCGTGCTTAGTGCTTAATAACCCAGCTCTTGTGTTGGGGCACGTCTGAGATCCTCCCCCTTCCCCATGCCAGGAGGGAGGCTGCAGGGTTGTGGCAGTGGCTGTTTACTGCACAGGGGCTGCAAAACAGGAAACCAGTGCCTGCCTGCTGCTGGGAAACCTCTGGTGGGAAGGGCAATTCCTAGTTCTGAAGCTCTGGTGTAGCTATCGTTTGTGCTTCCTCAGTAGCCCTGCAGGACTGAATGGAGAAGGAGACATCAAACTCTGTGGGAGCTGGGGGGGGGGGGTTACCTAGAATTAAGCTACTGGAGTTCTAAAAATTGAATTGAAGAGTTGTAAATGACCTCAGAAATAAAAATAAACTTTCTACTTTGGCTGGTTTTGCACTAGAGGACTAAAGGGTTTTGCTTTTTCCCTCCCCCTTAGTTGGTAAGGCAATTAGTGCCAGGTTAAAGGAGAATTTATGAACTTAAACTCCCTGTCAGTGAGTGGTTAGTGACAGGCAGGGGAAGCCTGCTCCACTGCAGCCACCATCAGACTGCAAGCACAGATGAGAAAAGCAAGAGAACCCCAAACACTCAGCTCCTGAAGAAGTCTCCTGCCACTTGCTGCTGTTGTGGGTGCTGAACATCATCCCCAAGCAGCCCCTCCCTGCCACTGGTGGCCCAGGTATAGCCCAGCAGCTTCTCTCACTGCTCTCTACCCCCCCAAGACCACACTCCTAAAGCCAGCAGCCTCAGCTCTATCCCAAAGCAGAGTCTCCTTCTTTTTTAGGCACTCCTTTTCAGACAGTAGCTTTTTATACCACTCAACTTTGAAATGTTCCTACCCTGGAAATGTCAGACTGTCATATCCCTCTACCTCAAAAGCTGTCATTTTTCCTCTTCTTGTCAGCTGCAGCCACAGAAAGCATTTCATTAGCCCTGGCTGTGTGCATGTAAACCAGTGAGGTTACAGATATTCCCATCCCAAAGCCTTCAGGTGTCTGCAGGTCTTTGGTTCCCCACAGTCACCCAGGGTGTGTGCTCTGTGAGGATCTGGATCCTCCTGAATGCACCCTGGATATTTTTAAGGTTGGAAATAGAGGTTGGAAGTTTTTGTAGGCACAGAACTGTGGACATCTGAATGGCTTAATTGCTCTTAGCTATACTTACTATGGCAGAGAGAGGAGCCACTGCCTTCTTGTCTGGTTAGAAAGCACTCAGGTAGTTGAGGTGGCTCAATCCTCATCTGCACAGCTCTCAGAAGGGCCAAGCTCAGCTCCTGAGCTGCTTCCCAGCTTTGCCACTGGCCAGATACCCCACAGGAGGTAAGGGCCTCTTGCAGCTGTAGATTCCCAAACTGAAGAGCTAAATATTAGGTTATGCAGCAGTTGGGAGTGTCACATCAGAGCAGGCAGACAGCAAGCAGAGCTCTCCTGTATCCACTCCTATCACAGTGTAACTCCTTATCTCTGACTAAACTCAATCCAAGGAGTAATTGAGACTCCTGCTGAAAAAACATCCAAACAAATGACCAAAAAAAACCCTCAAACAACCCAACAAGGAGCCCCTGGCTGTGGAACATCACTGGCTGCCACAAACACCTGTGTTTTTGTGCTTTTAGACTCCACTAAAATAAACCAAACCAACAAAAGCAGTGCTTCTTCAGTAACCCAACCAGTCTTCAGGTCTCCTGAAGAACAGCTGAGCACCATGTAAAGATCATCCTCTGACATCAGCAAGTGACAAGCTGCTTGTTTTCTGGACATACAGTAATGTATAATGAAAAAAGATAAAAAGCAAATGAGGCATTTGGGAGCACATCACACCCTGAATTTGCTGCTGGGACCTCACTGGAAATCCATGCTGAGAGCAGAAAAGTAAGAGAACCAGCACTGAGGAACAGCTGTAACTCTGACACTGCCTCCCACTGAGCAACTAGAGGGACAAGGATGGAAAGCTGGGCACAGGTGAGTGTATTTTACCTGCTGTTGAGCAGGAAGGTGGGCTGTTCAGACATGCTCCCTGTGAAAAAGACAATCTGTGGTGAGGGGGGAGATTCCCTTGCTGGGAAGCTTGATGTCCCTTTTCCCCTACAATTTACATCTTCTAAGAATTAATTAATTGACTTATTTATTTAGTAATCCTGTCAGGTAAACCTGTCTTTGCTGTGGAGTACTTATCCTAAGTCTTAAAAAAAACCCCAACCAAATAACAGTAAAATAAAAAAAAAACAACACAAAAAGGTCCAACAATCTCAAACCAAGAAATGTTTCAAACACTTTCTTCTCCCTTTTGTCTTGAAGTGTTTGCCAGATTCAACCCACATCTGCAAATAGTTTTAGTCTTTTCCTCTCCCTCCCCTCTATATATAGGATATAGAAAAAATACCTACTTGTGCTCCTTTCTCTTTATCCATCCAGGTTTTTACTTGATTCCATCTGTGTCCTGTTTGAGATCTGCATCCCATTTATTTTCCTGAAATACACAACTGCAGTTACTAGTGGCTTATGTTCCAAGATACAACAGCACATTAGTTTAGTGTATTTTACATAATTAAAAGATTATATATGAAGGTTTCTGCACCTTCCCCCCACCAAAGGAAAAAAGGGATTATCATGGAGAGCTGTTGAACAACACCATAAATGTAGAATATGATGTCACTTTCACCTTTGATCAACACTGATTCTGCAATGGATTATTTAATAGATATTTCTACACTAACTACATACATATTTCTGTAGTTTAAAATCTCCCATTTACAGTCACCTGTTCTTTAGTTTTCTTAAAACAATGGTCTTGATATTCCAGCAGCTCTTTCTGGCTGAATTCCAATACCCAGAGAACCATTGTTGCTTTAAATAGCTGCAAATAGATTTTTAGGACTGATTTTGTAATAATTTTTTTATATCATTCTTGTCTTCTGAGTGTTCTCAAGTTAAAAAGTATCCTCTGGAGCACAATTAACTTGTAATGAACATAAGGAAGGAAGCTTTTTCCAGTGAAATCTTGATAGCAGTATAATATCTGAATGATTTTTTTCCTCTTTTGTATCAATTTTGTAGTTCTGTCCAACTTAATGAATGCACCCTGGCTTCTGTATCAAACAGATCAGCAGCAACAAAATCCCTGGGGGCCACATAAAGTCTAGCTAAACATTTACAAAATTCTACAAAAAGCCTATCAAAAAAAGAGAAAAAAAGGTATGATTTAAATGTTTTAAAGTTCTAAGAGGATTTATGTTCTGTTTGCTGCCAGGTGTGGCAATGGGCTACATTTTGTACATGGAATGTACATTACTTTTGTTTTTTGAACTTCAGACTTGCCAGAACTTCAGATATTCTAGGCAAACTCACTAGTTTGTAAGTTAGAAAGCATCATGATATGGTTGAATTAGTTCATTTACTTAGTCACAAAACAAGGGTTTGATTATTTAATAGTTCTACTGAAAACCTCATTCTGTGCTTGTTATTCTCCTCCTTTTTTTTTGAAACAAGCAACAAAGAAAAAACCCAAACTATGCAGCCCTCTCCCTCATTTCCAAAGCACTGAGTGACTGAGAACAGTGGCCAAAAAAGTAAGGAACAACAGCCCATGAGAAGCCCCAGTGCTCAGGCAGACAGATTTCATGTTCATCTCACACTTGGTGGAACAGCAGGAAAGATAAATGAGGTTTAGAAATACAGGGGGTGAAAAAATAAATAAATTTGCAAAGTGGTAGGGGGATTGAAGTCAGCAAAAACCTTGAAGTGCCAACATCAAGCTACTATTTCAGTGTTAATGCTGTTAAATAACAACTTTCCCAGTTCTTTGAAAAAAAGAACACAAAATTTTCTGATCAGAAAGCTACAAACTGTCAGCAAGAACTTCTGCTGGTTTATTGCTGCTTCCAAACCCTTTCTTCATGTAGTTTAGGTTGAAGTGAGATTCAGGTCCAGCTGCCAGTCTCTTTCCAATTGCATGCCTTTTGTTTTTTAAGAAGGTAATGCCTTATGTAAAACAACAGCACCAAACCAGAGCAGCTGCACTGAGGCTGCTGGCAGATTTCTCAGCCAAAGCTGCAGAATATTCCCCTCTGGACTTTTCTTTTGGCACAGTACCTGTGTTCTCAGGAACTGCACCTCTTCTGTAAGCTGCTGCTTCTCTTCAAAGAGCTGATTCTGTTTGTTGAGCAGCTCCACTAACTGCTGGGCAGTGGCCTGGCAGTGCTTGTCAAGCTGCTGTAACCTGCAAGAAAAATAAGATAAAAGGGTTGCAGAGCATCATCTGAGGTTGGAGTTTGTTTCCCCTGACAAACTGGACCTGAAGTAACAAAAACTTCTGTTTTCTTTCAGCTTCTCGTTGCAACCTGGTCAAACTTATTCAAAGATATCCTTTAATTAGAAATTTATTTAACTGAATTTAATATCCTTAAAGACAAGGACCTCTAGTTAAATAAATTTCTAATTAAAGGATATCTTTAAGTGATAATAATCTAGTGAAAAGCCCACACACCTAATCACTGTGCATTAAGGGAGCATTAACTGACTGGTTTGGTCAAGGTTAGTCAGAGGCTCTAAACTTTGCACTTGCTTTTGTAAACTATTTTTCCTCAACATATTGAAATTGAACAAGGCTTTCAGGTTGTAACAGGCTGTGTTTGTAATGGGTCAGTTACATGCTCACAATAAGATGTAGTTTTCTGGATCTTTCAGCTCTGCATGGTGGTTTTGCACAACTGCCATAACTCAGCTAAGCTAATCACTCTGAATATCCACATTCTTCATCAGGATTGTTAAATAACTGCACTGGTAATCAGTCCCTTCATTTCTAGAGTACTTACTCATAGCAGTACAGGCAGGGAGGTGTAACTAACAAGTGCTGACTTCAGCCAGCCAAGGGAAGAACTCAAGTGTTGTCCTACCTGTTTAAATCCTTGAGGCTGTGAAGTCCTCCTCACATGTGAGAGCCCAACTCTACAAGGATGGATTCAGGCTCCTAGAATTTAAGTTCTGCTGTTTTCTACATTCAGTTATTGTTTTTTCCTATTCTGGTATCATCATTGTTTTAACAATAATTGCATGGGCTTTGACCCTCTTGCACAAAATTATTATTACTGACAGCTAAAGACATAGATTAATAAACTCCTCATCCCACATCTCTGCAGCAGCTTGCTGAGCACTGCCTGTTGCTGCAGCAGGGCTTGTCCCAGCTGCAAGAGCAAGTGCTGCTGCTGCAGCCCTGAGGAAAGGCCTCTCCTCTCACAGGGAGGAGGCTCCAGCTGAAGAGTTCAGTGCAAGGAGCTTCCTCCAGTCCTGGCACTCAGAAGTCATTTCCAGCTCGTGTGGATTTCACAGCAGAACACTTTCCACTAGATACTCACAGGCAGCCCATGCCAGTTTGAAAACCATTACTGGATACAAACCTTCCAGTGTTACTGCAGAGCTTGGGATCTTTCAGAGCATGCAAAGGGGGATTCAGATAAAGTACTGTAAATAGAAGTATTTAATTATAGCATTACTACCCAGTTAGGCTTTTCTGGTTGGTAACTTCACCACAATCCCTGGTAGACGTTGCCTGTTCCTTGAGCAGAGGAGGAAAGGCACTGAGCTGGGTTTGACAACAGCTCACAACTTTTATCAGCTGTATACCTCCAGTGCTTGAGTGCAGGGTTAGTAACACTCATTTCTACACTTCTGGGACCCAGTGGAGACAGGAGTAGCTCTAGTCCATGCAGATCTTCATCTGTGAGTTCCCAAATTCTGCCTGCCAGTCTGCTCTCCCAGCACTGCTGCCAAGCTGGCCCTTGGTCTGCACACTGGGACTACCAGCCTGCTCTGCTGCCTTCAGCTCCCGAGGACAGGCTCTGGGCCCCCTCACACTATCTGCTATTATGTGTGACATGTGCAGCACAGCCACACATTCCCATATGCATTGTCTCTGGCCTGCCTGCTGAGCTCCTAAATGATTCAAGATGAGAAATGAACAGCTCCACCCACATGCACTGCACTTCCCATATGTTAAAGCTGCACAGAGATGCCTGCCATCATTTTTACAACTGGGTGACAGAACCTTCTGCACATTTTGCTAATGGGAGTGAGGGAGGTTGCACAGTCACCACACTGGCTCTGGCAAACACGTCCTGAGCATCCCAGTGACCACCCTGTCCTCACCCTCCATTCCAACTGAGAACGTTTCTCCACCCAACTGGCAAGATCTGTCCAGTTGGGGTGCTGGGCAGATGCCTCCCCTTGGCCTGGGAGTGCTGAATGACAGGATCTGACTCCATGCTCTTTGGACTACTTACAGGACAATGGGGGACTAAGGAGTAAGTTCCCATTTGGTAGCAACAATAATAAATAGTAATTTTCCATTAACCACTGTAAACCAAAATCCCTATTTCTAAATGGAAGAAGGAAAGCTGCAGCTTCATGAGACAAATGGTTCCACAGAAGGCTAACAAAACTGAGATATCACAAGCATTATGAAGGCTTCAAGGTAAAAGTGTTTTTCTTATTCTCAGTACTTGAAGTACTTGATTCCAAGCTACTTCATGCAAATATAGCCTGCAGAAGACTCCATCTCACTCCATACTGCAGCAAAAGTTGCATCTGAGACTAGGCTATACCCTAGCCTGTCCAGAAGTGAAAAGGGATAGGCACAGACAGTAAACAACCACTGCAAGACCCTGCAAAAGCCAGGGTGAAACATCAAACAAAGTCAGGTTACTGATGGAAAACCTCCCCACTCTACTCCACAGAGCTGAATTTTGCTGAAATGGTGTGATTGGACTGCAGCAACCTGCAGCAGCTAAATCACCAAATCCAATAACCACGCTGCATTCACTGGCACACATCTTAATTAGGTTTTAATACAAGTAATCTGATAACTACTTCTGGGCAGCCCAGGCAGAGCTGTCAGAGCTGAAAGGGCCGTTATTGAGCGGTTTGTCCGGCGGTGCTGCTGCAGCTGCCTCCCTGCTGACCCCGCTGCAGCCCCCCATCTGCTGCTTGCCATAGTAACAGGGGGCAGCCCGTGGCACCCAGCAGTGCCAGCAGCCACCAGTCGGGCACCCTGTGGTGAAGCCTGGGGCAGCAGCCACCCATGGGGGGCACCAGCCACCCATGGGGGGCAGCAGCCACCCATGGGGGGGCACCAGCCACCCATGGGGGGGCAGCAGCGCTGAGGCTGCAGCTCTGCGGGTGAGGGGTGCTGGGCACAGCTCCTGCTGGATGCAGCTGAAGACTCTGCCCTAACACAGAGGCCCAGATCTGCTCACCAGCCATTTGTGAATCTCAAATATTTCTAATACACCGTGGATTTTAAAAGGAAACGCAGGTTAAAGAATAAACTTGTTACAGGAGGAAAAAAGGAAAGCAAAATGCAGCAAACTTTCCACCAGCAAACTTCTCCTTGTTTTTACCACTTTTTCTACAGGACAACCTGCAGATTTGCCTTCTTGATAGGAAGTGTTTCAGTTGTGGTACTTAACACAGAGTTATTATTAGCCATTAAATGCTATTCAATTTGCATACTCGGTCAAATATTCAAATAGGAAACACCCAAACAAAGGTTTTCTGTGCAACTTTTTCCCACCCTGGCTCCCACTTCCACTGCTGTTATCCCTGGCCAGCCTGGTCTCTTCCTGAGGCAATTACCCACCACAACCCTTCAGTCTAAACCACAATTTTTTTTGCAAGCCCTAATAAAATCACAAAGAGCTTCAGCAGTGTCTTGTAACAAGAAGCAGAACACAACCTTAAATATAAATGCTGGTGACCACACAGAGTTCCTGACACAGACAGAGCAGGTACTGCCTGAAGTAATCTCCTGCTACATACAGATCAAAGATCAGGTCTGCTTTGCCTGGAAAGCCAGAAGCTGTTGGATAAAGAAGTTAGGGTGTAGAGCTAATGCTCACAGCTTGTTTCTGCAGCTACAACTGCCCCAGCCAACTGTCACTCCCCACCCCTCTCACAGTGATGGCAGCACAGCTCCCCTCTGCTTTCCACAGCCACTCTGCTTTCCTGCCTTCCCTTTTCACAGCAGAAGTGATGTCTTATTTCATTAAAGCAGAAAAATTCATATTTGCCACCTCTTCATATCTTGAATCAGCTCTAGAGACAACTAGGGCATTTAAACTAGTAGTAAAATTAGTTCTTGTATGAGCAACCTGCATCTTCAATGTGGTTTGCAGCATTCATTGGTCCACACAGTAAATTTTGAGGTAACTAAAGGCTCTAAATTTAGAAATGCAAATAGCAAATTAGCCCTCAAACTTTCACTAGTGAAAAGCTATTTACTGGGACCTTGAGACAACACAAGCAGTGAGCATTGCTGAGAAGTCCCTATATGCTCCCAAAATGCACATGGGAACATCAGTGTGATCCATCCTTTAACTCAGCTGCACTCTCCTAGCTTCAGCAGCACTGCTGTTGGCCACCTTTCTCATGTTAGTGAAAGAAACAGGGTATAAAAGACAGAGCAAACTCCCAGAACAGGGAGTAGGAACTGCAGACAGCAAATGAGCCCCCTCACCTCTGTCATGCAGAAGCCCTGACTGCTAATAGGACATAGGGAGGCAGTAAAGGGCACATTTAAACACATTTCCTTGGCATTTCCCACCTTCCCTAACTAAATTCTGCTGCCCAGACTGCCATGTGGTAAGGCAGAGACTGAATGCAGTCTATACCATAAGCACTTGCCTGCACTACAGGCAGAACAAACTCATCAGACTTCTGTTAACAGATGGCAACTAGAGGTTAATATCCCTTGCACAGTTTGGAATTGGACCCCTAAGAAGAAAATGCCCACATTTCACCATGAAACCCTTGACCCAGGTGGTGCTCTAGCACTTAATATATATTTTTTTTTAATATATAAAGGTAACCTGTATTTTTAAAGGCACTCTTAATTTTTCCACATACTTTAGGAGTGCCTATATTACATCTTCTCCAAGAAGCTAATAACCTTCACATGTTGTGGTAATAATTACAAATAGAGCTTAATTAAAAGTTGACTTAGGAACAGTGTTTCAGATGTCATCACTGGCTGTTAGGATATATCCTCACTTCCACAGCTGGCTCAACACGTTAAACAAATAGATGATGGAGGGAATTTGAGCCTGGATCTATTCCTGGGCTCCTAATAGCTCGTGTCTAACGTGCTGAAGAGAGAACATTATCAGGCTGCTCTTCAGCAGGGGGGTGTAGCAGCTGGGCTTAGCTGCTGTGATGGCCACTTTTAGCCCTCCTGGGTTTGGACAGGAAGGAAACAATGAAAGAGAATGGGTGGCAGGCCAGAAAGATATGGGTGACAGCCCCACTAATGTCTATTTGTGTCCCAATCCCTATGCTCCAGAGGCTTTTCCTCCTTTAAAGGAATTCAAAATAAAACAATATATGCTAAAATGAACACTGAATCAGGTTTGTTCTAGAGAAAAATAGTTCTGGTTGTTGTTTTCTGCCTATTGCTGAAAAAATGTGTAATAAAACCATTTTCCAAACCCTTTAGGCTGACTTAAAGTGCTGAAAAACATTTTAGAAAAAAAACCCAACCAACCCAAAAAAACACAACCCAAAAAACCCAAAGAGGCAGGACTTGCAGCAGATATGTAATAATTATAATCCTTTATCATCATAGCCAGACTCTATTTTTTTTTTAATAGGTTCACCTCTGATTTTGTTATGTGCCAGACAGAACAGATTTTGCAAAATTTCTCCATCAGGAGACAGATAATGTTAAGAGAGTCACATCCTATCAAGTAGCCTCCAGGTTTATAAGGCTCATGCCACAAGGTATATATGTGCATTACTGAAATATTTTTCCTGCACTTGTTTTTCTAGTTATACCAAATTTTGTCACTGGTTTACTTTTTCTAAGTGTGTGCTTTATTCTCCCTACTGCTTAGGCTGATTCTTCTCTTTTCTTTCATTACCAAACAGATTACAGCCTGCTAGTTGGTGTCCACAAAACAATGACTATATTCCAGTCAGACACACTGAGAATCTGCCCAATCTGAACTCATTCCTTCAGAGACACTTTGCTTTTAAAAAGAAATTCCCAGCATGAACCTCATCAGAAGCGACATGTAACAGACAGTACATGTGGTGTTTGGGCAGGCAGCAGAGAATTGAAAAAGAAAGGTTTCACTTTTTCTATCCCATGGCATGTGTAGAATGTACATGTGGCCCAAGCTGACATCAGGCATTTGAAGCAAAAAAACCTGCTAAATGCATTGGCTTCTGTTAATTTACTTTGTCAGACATTGTCTTAATTAAAAAAAAAATAAAAAAATACTGCTGCTAGAAAGGGTAGTGCAGCTGAGCTACAACTGCTGCAGAAACAGAACAGCTTTGGGTTCAGTCCTGCTGTCCTCACTGAGCCCAGGCTCTAGCTGCAGCCACCAGGGACTGCAGGCTCTGTAATGGGAAGCATAAAGCTTCTGTTTATGTTTATAGCTGCTACTACCTGTGTTTGAAAGGTGAAATGTTCCTTGCTGTTGACCTTGCAAACAGGAGCTCAGCAGTGCTGCACACTGTCCTGATTTAGTTACCTGCAAGGGAGTCAAAAATATCAAACCCAGAGTGTTAAATATCTATATCACTCATTAGTTCCTTTGCTTAAACTCCATCACCCCTATTTTCCACACCAGAGGTGCAAATATGCCCCCCTTTGCAGTTGATTTTGAAGATGTGATGCTGGCTGTAAACTGTCAGGCAGGCCACATTTGCTTATCTTGAGGGTTCACAGAGGGTTAACTGTGGTTTTCATAACCTGCAGTGGAAGCAGTGATAGCTGGAAGATTTGGAGTGTAGTTTCATGCCTGTGACATACAAGAGGAGAAATACGACTTTACATTCATGACAGGGATCATTTTCCTGCCCAGCAAATTCAGATCAATGTTTTCCATGCAAAGCCCTGTTGCTCTCCCCCCCACCCAGACCAAATTGCTTCCATTTGTGAACTTGCTGAGCCTGGCCCACACCCCTTCAAACACAGCTTCATCACACATGGCTATTTTCCACACTCATTCTGCTCAGGTAACAAAAATAAGAATAAGGGGCACATATTGAGTGAGGATCTAGAGAGGTTTCTGGAAAGCAGGGGAAGGTGGCCAGAAGAGATTAAATTGTGCATCAGAGATAGGGAAGAGCTGTGCTCAGTTATGGGATCTGAGGAGGCTTCAGCCTCTGCGTAAGGGAAATGATGAAGGTTACAAAGATTTTTACACTGAGAAGGGCTGAGAGGACAGAGTTGCATCCTAAGAAGCCAGAGGTTTTGCTGAAAATGAGAAAAGCTGGAGGATCTGAAGAGTATTGTCAGCCCACCTTCACAAACCTCAGCTCTTGGGAATGCAAAGGCCACTTGGTGTTTTATTTTGCACTGTATTAAGAAAACAGTGAATCAGGATGTGATGTGAAAACTGCAATTGCTTAGGAGCAGTGAAGGAAAGCAGAGAAGCATTTCAGAGAATATACACCTTAAAAAACATATTAGTACATTAGAGACAGCATTACACTCTCCGAGTGTAATTAAATATATTTAATTGTAAATATATGTATTTTGTCTAGTTGTGCTCTAAATTCATGGCATCAATCAATAAATTCTTAATATGCTTTTAGGAGCTGAACATTCAACCTCATAAAAGTATTTGGACAATTAAGTGCCTGAAATCACTATTAGTAAATTAAGGAAACAAACCTGTGTCTCTTTGTTTAAAAATTCAGCTGTGATTTTTGTTCTTCCAAGTACAAATCCAGGAGACAAACATATGTTCAAAATGAGAAGAGATCCACCTACTATCAAACAATTACTTGTCTCTCCAGGCTTGGTAATCTCCAAGACTGCTGTCAAAGCACAAATACACCACTGCTCACAATTCAGTATGGGAACACCCCCCCAGGGACAGGCACAGTTCTGAAGGAAAAGCACACTTTGGATAAGTGTGAGTTCACCACAGGGTTGGTGTGCAAAATGGTCTGGGTGTCTCAAAGACTGGGAAAGCTCAGGAGCTGCTCCCAAAGCATCTGAGGTCCCCACTGGGCTCACTGGTCCAACTGCACTCCTCCTCAGCAGCCACCACAGGAGCCTTCCAGAGAGACACTGGTGGGCTTGGCACTGCTCCTGCTGGACAACTGTCCACCTCACACCTGGCTCAGGCTCATCTGAGGAGAGGTAATGAGCAGGACAACAAAATGAACCCAAGCCTCCATCCCTCCCTCCCTCCATCCCAAGGGAGGCTACTTTTGATCAGTCTGGAGCAACATATGCAGCTTGAGCAGGGGGGCATGCAGGCAGCTCAGGGAAAAGTGTGCACTGCTGTAACTAAACTGCAGATTAAGCTGAGGATTGCTGTTTCCTAAACTCCAGATAAGGAGCCTTCTGAACACTAAGGAAAAAAAAATTAAGATTAAAAGAAGTGCAGTAATTGTATTTTTAAATTTATTTTGAATTCAGGCTAAACTACTGAATTTGTCTCAGATTAATGTAGTAGGTTTTCCAGCAAAGATCCTCAGTAGGGAAGATGCTTCTGTAATTAATAGTTTGTTTCTAATGAATCTGAAACCATAACTAGGCTTTTTATTATTATTATTTGAAGACACTTTTAATACATTATGATCCCATGTCACAATTTTTATGAAGAAGATAACGTGCCCAAATATTCATTCATAGGTAAATAATTTAATTAAAAATAAACCATAACTTTACCTGGTCAACAATTATTTATATTATGAATATTTGGGCATCCCTCACGATATCTCCTTCATAAAAATTGTGGCATGGGACCATAATGTGTTTAAAGGTGTCTTATAATAATAATAATAATAATAATAATAATAATAATAATGCCCCTAATTTTATTGAAAGCTTTTACTGCAACATCAGATTTTAAAATTTCTTTTAACTGGGGAGATAGAATTGCATTTACAGGTGTACTAAGAGGTCTAATTTCATTAAGACATACAGAGGAATTTAGAATTCTATTGCGTGACAGTAGAGAAATGACCAAAACCCATTCCTGTAACAGATCTGGACATAAAAGCTTTCATCCTGATCCAGAGTAACTCCCGTGAGCTATCATGTGAACTACAGAGACTGCTGCAAAGAACATAAAACCCCACCAAGAGCCCAGTGCTGTGGTGCTAAAAACAAAAGGGGATTTTGCCTTTCATAGGAGCAGGCCCCTTGTTTGCATAAAGACCAACTTGTCACCCAGAGCAGAGATGCCAAGCTGGTGTTAGAGCCACCAGTGCAACAGCCCAAATCTTCTTTTTAACTAAGCAAAGCCCAGAGACAGCAGCTTTCCCCCAAAACCTGGGCTACGAGTGCAACGAGCTGGTGTCTCCGCGCTCACGAAGGATGGAGATTTTGCAGAAGGGCTTGAAAGAGGGAAAGTGCTGTTTGCATTCCCAACAAGGGTGTGAGAAAAACCCTAAGCGCACAATAGCTTTGTTTCCCAGGCAAAGTTCTGCACGAGATCTCCCAAGTTTCCCCTGTAAATGAAAAGAAGGCAGAACGAGGATGTAAAAATCCTCCACAAAACAAGCCCGGCAAGCAGGGCTGAGGCAGCACCCGCCTGGGGGCCAATTGCCTCTCCAGCAGCGGCAAGGCTGTTAGGAGGCTCGCAGTACCATTTGTTCCATTACACAATCTCCTGAAGCCTTTTGCAGAGAGCTAAAACAACTGCCTGTACCAACACGACACATGGCTTTCCATCCCGACTCTTTGCTAATCCAGACGCTCCAACCATCTTTCTTTAAGATGCCATATGGTTGGCAGAAGCCTGTAGATCTAGCAGCACATCTGCTTGTATGTTACTTCTCTCCACCCGCCCCCCCCCCCCCCCCCCCCCCCACCAACACCACAAACCCACACAACAACCGAGCCGCCAACCA
>JANHGL010025926.1:0-38354 GCA_024611195.1 Ceyx melanurus
CCCCCTCCTCCCCCTCCCCCCACCACATTCCCCCCCCCACCCCCGCCCCTTCCCCCCCCGCCCCGAATTTCGGTAGGCCGTTGCTGTGGCCGGGCGGCCTCGATGCACCTCATGGGCCGCTCCAGGCTCCTCGTTCCCCAGTGAAGCCGCGGCCCTGCCAGAGCTCAGTATCTCTGGACCCTGAGCTCCTCCGCGGGCAACGCTGGCTCGCCCCTTCCTTCTCCGTAACCCGCAGGCGGTGCTTCACCGCCCGCAGCCGGCCCCGAGCCCAGTGACAGGGGAGGCGAGATGCTGGGGCACAGGCCTTGTCTCGGCAGGAGAGTTTGGCGGCCGCCTCGGCCAGCCTGTGAGGCAGGGGATAGGAGGAGGCGGGGTGCTGAGGGGAGCTGTGCCCCTGCCCTGGGGAGACTTCCCCCGCCCCCATGTCCCTTGAAGAAACACCCTGCCTGGCTACGAAGGCCATTCTTGTACACGAGGTCTCTTCGTGCTACTTTTCTCCTTCGCTTTTGTGACATCCAGCTCAGCTGGGAGGACATGGGTGGCCCCGTGCCAGTAGTGGAGGCACCGTCCAAGCCCCCGTGAGCAGCACACGGCTCCTAGAGTGTGAGGTAATGGAGAGCAGGGAGCCAACGCCAGGCGCAAGAGCCAAAAAATGCAGGGAAACCGAGAGCTGAGTGATAAAGCAAAAGGGATGCGAGTCTGAAGCGACAGGCAGAGGAAAGCTGGAGAGGTAAACGGCGGCAGGGTCAGAGGGAGCAGGGTAGGGTTGGCAGGAAGCATTGCAGCTCCCACAGTGAAGATTTAACTGAGCCGTGTACAGTGGGGTTCCTTTCCAGCTGTAAGATTTGTATCTGGATTTCGTTGCAAACTCGATGGGTCGTTAATGCCTTCTTTTTATACATATCTTTAATTTACAATGCTCTATGTAGGTCAGGTTGTACTTTGGAGAGATATTTCCACCTGCTCCTCATGTTCGCCTTGATCTGAAATGAAAAGCTTGCTTGCAAGTAACTATAAAATGTGCTCCTAAATTATCCCCGGGACTCTACCTTCTGAGTCCAAGGCTAGTCGTTGTACCAGATGGACCTCAGTCTGTCATTAAGTCATATATAAGCCAAAAGCAGCACTAATGTTCAGAGAGAACAATACAAAATGGCAGGATCCCATGTCTCTCAACTCACATATGAGCCATGCAGTGAGTTGTGTTCTAGTTTTCGCTCCCTTGGTCAGGGACAGTAAACATTCGAGAGGAAGTTGATCAGCCCCTTTAGAGGTGGGGTTTTTTCCAACAAGCCATCATCTGAATGTAAATGTGGTCTGAAAGTCAATATATACCCTCAGAGGAACTTTGGAAGAAATACAGGTAACTGAAAGGAAAAACAGGATTCCTGGTCTATTTATACACAAAAACACTGAAAATGTGTTGAGCTGGTATAGCTATACCTGAAGAGGCTGTGTGTTGACAGCTGTAGCAAGCAGAATCTGAATTTTGAAGAGTCTCTGTTAAAGGGTTGCTTTTTGCAGTTGCCTGGACAGACATCAAATGTGACCTATTTCAGAAAGCGGAATCCTGCAGACCCGGAGCTTTTGGACAGTAGAACCTGATGGTTGCTCCTTCTGGTTTTTAAAGAGGGGGAGCTAGCTGGAGTGCCATCCCTGTGACTGGGAAAGCCCTGTGCTTCCAGCTGCTTCTTTCAGTTAAATGCGTTGCATGGAGCCTTTCCACGGCTCGTGTCTCCGTCTCTCCATTGCTTAGGTGCTAGTCTGGTTTTTTTCACAACTGTTAGGTATGGGCTAAGTTAAATGACTTTTGCATCTATTTGCTATGATTGGGACAAAGGATGATAGTGAATGAGAGCAACTGAACTGTTGATAGAGCAACTAAGCTGGTGAAGGGCGTGGAGAACAAGTCCTGTGAGGACTGAGTATGAAGAAAAGGAGGCTGAAAGGAGACCTCACTACAGCTCCCTGAAAGGAGGTTGTAGAGAGGCAGGTGCTGGTCTCTTCTCATAAGTAACTAGTGACAGAACAAGAGGGATTGACCTCAAGCTGCACCAGGGGAGCTTTAAACTGGATGCCATTAACATTTTTTTCACTGAAAGGGTAGTCAGGCCTTGGAACAGGCTGCCCAGGGAGGCGGTTGAGTCACCATCCGTGGATGTGTTTAAAGCCATATAGGTGTGGTGCTTGGAGATAATGGCTTAGTGATGGACTTGGTAGAGTAGGATAATGGTTGAACTCGATAATCTTGAAGGTCTTTTCCAACTCAAATGATTATATAAATTATTTTATGGAAATAGAAATTACTGTACCCAAAGGGGGAGCAAGGCCTGGGAGAACCTGACGTGCAGCTCAGGGAATGGGGTGTTCCCAAGCCCACTGTTCTTAGGGATGTGGAATGTATCCTCACTCATCCAGTACAAAGGTTTTAATTTGTCAGGTTGAGAGGGAATTACCAAGGAAGCCTTGGCTGTTTTTAAACAGGAGGAAGTAAAGTAATCCAGTCCTTTAGATGCCTGTTAGCCTGACCTCAAGAACATTAAAAGCTTAAAAAACCTGTAAAGGAAAAAGCAGCTGGGGACAGACAACTAAGTGGAAAATCAAGTAAAAATGTGACATATCTTTACTGAAGATATATTGCATTCAGCTAAGATTATACCTTTGATAATTGTTTTCTAGGCAATGGATAGAAATTGGATTTAATAAGATATTAAAAGCTATGCCATGTGGCAAACATCTCGTTGAGCTGGGCGTCTGTTTGGTAGGTAAGAAGCCAGCTGCAGACAGAGGACAGGGTGAAAAGGTGGACTATAAGGGTCCTTAAGAAACCTGGAGACTACCAGCAGGTTCAGAACCTTATTTAGTAAAAGAACAGAAAGCAGGCCCATAAAAAACAAAACATCTACGTGGCCAAGGCAGGGAATTCACCTCAAACACACCCCAACTGGGACGGCAAAGGGGTGAAAGAGCAGAAAGAGGCTCCGGTGCTCTCCTGAAGCTCAGCATCACTGAGTACCCCTCTGGGAGGCAGGGACGTGGGCTGAGCCAGCCCGGAGTGTCTAATGGGATCATCTCTTGCTGTTTTTTTCAGACAGGCCTTGGAACAGCAGGTAGAAGTGAGCTGATGGCACCGAGCTGGTAGGCAGCAGCCATGCAGAGGGAGTAGCTGCATGTCTGGAAGAGCTGAATAATATGGAGCCCTGGCGTGTTGGAAATGGGATGAAATTTAATAGTGGACAGGACAAGGTCATGCGCTTGGGAATTACAAACAAGAATCTGTGCTGCAGGCTGGGAGCTCATCAGCTGGAAATGGCAAAAGTGAAAAATCTGGGTGTATTTGTTGATGCCAAGATGGCTGCGAAATGCCAGTATGAAACAGGTCTGACGAAAATCACTTATCAACCAAAATATTTCCAGGAGAAGAGGGAAATGTTCATACCATTCTAGGAGGCTCTGCTGCAGCCTTCCCTGGAATTATACATTCAGCTCTGGTCACTTTTAATCAAGGGAGACAAACTTCAAATGTGACTGGAGAATAATCCCAGAATAATCCTGATTTTTTTCCTAGGTAAGGATCTTGAAATAGTTTGTTTAGAAAAAAAAAAAAAAAAAAAAAAAAAAAGTGCTGAGAAAAGAGGCAGTTGTTCTCTATGAAACTTCAGGGAGTAAACTCAGAAGTAAACGTGCCTCCTTTAAGAGCAAGGGTGATGTTAGTGTGAGGGAAAACAAGTATCCGATGGCCATGAAGAGTCAGGGCTGAAACATGAGAACACTGGAGCTTCTTCCAACAGCTCAAGTCCTGATGCTCTGGGTCACCCTTCCCAGAGCTGCCTTACCCTGATGAAGTTGCCACCAACAGCTGAGAACTGACTCTAAAGACCCAAGTGGTCCTTTCCAAACCTCTCATACTGTTTGAGACGCAGCCACAGAGTTACTAGTTGGCTTCTGAAAAGAGCTGCCTGGTGTGGAAAGATACTCTGTGGGCTGCAGTCTCATGCCAAACATCATCTGAGTTACTGGCTGTATTCAGTAAGGACATGTTTAAGATCTGCACATGGTGGTGGTGGGGGCCCAAACAAAGGGTCATAGGGTACCTCTAGGTAACCTTTAATACACTTCACTTTGTGCTCCAAACAGCCAAACTCAGGCTCGCTGATCTGTTTCTGTTATGATGAAAAACTGATGGTAAGGTCAGATATGTCTGAAAAACAAAACAAAACAAAAAAAACCAATATGTTGAGTCATGGTTCTGTAAGGAACAGATCATGAAACATGGGGTAGTTCCCTTTCTTGGGACACCAAACTGTCTTCTTTGGCCAGTTTTCTCCCCCAAAGCAGCTCTCTTTGGCCTTTCACATTTTTTGGTTTTTGGCCAGGGCTCTGAGCAACCTGCTCTAATTGCAGATGTCCCTGCTCCCTGCAGGGATCTTGGACTGGATGGGCTTTAATGTCCCTTCCCACCCAAATTGTTCCATGAGGCCATGTTTCTGTGACTCTACATGCCATTTTTGTCACAACATTTTGCAGTTTTTTTGTCTTATAGTAACCAAGCTGTGCTCTCAGGGACACTTTGCTGAAGAGAAGCTGTCTTGAATGCAGCAACATATCAAGATTATTATTACAGGACTAATCAAATACAAATAGCTGTGGGGCTTTGAGAACTTCAGGGAAACATCTCCACCACTTTTGATCAAATACTGAGGATGGCTTTGGGGGATGGTGCTTATGGGTGGGAGTGCAGCTATCTGCACCTGGATCTGCAGGACATGGGAGCTGGTTGCACATTCCCAACTCCACCCAGCAGATCTCATAGTGTGCCCAAGGGTGAGGGATGGGAGAATTTGTACTCAACATCCCAGTTCTGCTCAGGATGGTGAGCAGGGAGTGTTGCTCTGCAGGTGATGGGTGACACCTTGCCTGTGCAAAGGATTTCTATACCTGGAAGTGAAAGCTGAAGACATCAGTGTTTAAGCTGTGCCAGCAATTCAGTGCAGGGAGAATGTTCACAGAGTCATAGAATTGTTTAGGTTGGACCTAAGACCTTTAAGATTGAGTCTTAAGCATTAACCATGTTTGGAAGTCTTGTTTTATGTCTGCTTATATTCTTTTCTTAGACTTTAAAAGACTGATAATCCTTATTGTTTGCCTAGTGAGCTAAAAATAAGTAAAATGTTCAAAGCAGTGTAAGCTGAACACGTCTTTGGAAAAGTTATCTGACAGGTCTTTAAGCTGTGTCATGTGCTGTGTTGCTACAACAATCCTGCCTGAAAATTGCTTTTAAGAATAGCATCATAGACTCATAGAATCACTGTTAGAAGAGACCATTGAGTCCCTCAGCACTGCCTAGGGCACCACTAACCCCTGTCCCTCAGCGCCACAGCTCCATGTGGGGCTTGGAAGCCCCTCCAGGGATCACAGGGACTCCACCACTGCCCTGGGCAGCCTAGGACAGGCCTGGACAACCCTGCAGGGGAAGAAATTTGTTCCTCAGCTCCAACCTAAACCTCCCTGGGGCAGCTTGAAGCCAACTGCCCCCCTGGCTCCAACCTCCTTGCTCAGCTCCGTTGTCATTCTCTGAACATGCTCCAGCCCCTCAATGTCCTTCTGGGAGTGATGGGACCAAAACTAAATTCAGGATTTGAAGGGTGGTGTCCCCAGTGCCCAGCCCAGGGAGACAATCCCTGTCCTGCTCCTGCTGGCCACAGTTGTAGGGTCTGTCATGTCAATAGTTTAATTATGATAGTTCTGTCTCTGTGACTATCAAGAACATGCTGTGGAAGGCTTAGAACTTCCATTAGTCCTTGATAAGCTAATGTCTGTGTCACTAAGAGACAATGTAAGAAAGGAGAAAGCAGAGCTGGGTTGGGAAATTGCAAAGCCCAGGGCTACAGTGATTCATCATTATTACTGTAATTGCACTTCAGCTCCTTGGAAAATACAATGGCCAATTTCCACAACTTTGCAATTGAGCGCTATGGTTGTATGTCCTTTGGGAGATTACACTGACATTTCCCCATGGCCATTTCATCATTCTTTGATTTCTGTTTTTTTAACATGTTTAGAAGTGAAATCCCTCAGGGTTTTCTGCACCCCCAGCAACACCTGGGCAGGCTGCTGTCTTCAAACCCTCTGCGATGTCCTTTTAGAGAAAAGAAGAGGACAACAGGAGTTCCTGGCCTGGTCTGCATGTGGAGAGGAAGGTCCCCTGGCCCAGAAACTGCTGAGCCCACCCAGAAGGTGAAAATGAGCTATCTTCTGTGACTGCTGGGATGTGAAGCAGCTGCTGTAACAGCCCCCAGGCTGTCATTTGGGATCTTGAGGTAGGATTTGAGAAGATGTGGGAACTGTGAAAACATGGGTCCTGCTTAGAAGCAGAGGGTTGAATCACAGTGTTTGGGACAGACTGACAGAGCAAACAGACTGTCCTCCAACAGCACGTCCCTGGGGTCGCTCCAGGGTTTCAGTCCTCTTGGTGCTTTCTGAGCTGCCTGCCATGAAAGGGCTGCTTTTGTGTCTCATCACCAGACGAGTCAGGAGTGTCCTTGCCGCATAAACTGGGTCAAGGAGATCACTGGTGTGGGGCTGTCAAACCCTGACCGGGACCAGGACTTTGACTAAGGCCACCTGGTCACCTCCACTCTGCAATTGTGGGACTCATGTTTCAGTTGCCAAATGTCCTGCACTGAACAGCTGGAGCAAACCTGGGCTCTGACACCTATTGTGGTTTGGTTCTGGCAGGTTGTTTCACACAGTGTTGCTGGGGCTCCAGTCTGAGTGGCTGGCCTGTGTGTTGTGATGTTTGAAAACGGGAATAGTAAATATTTCAGTTCAAAATTAGTCATTTAAAAGGCACAGCAAAAGAATGGTGCAAGTGGCAGGTTCAGGTTCTGGACAACCTATCATGGCATTGAAGGTGTAATTCCACAGTACCCTGCCAGATGTGGAGCAGCACAGCCTGCCCATGCTGCCCTCCTGCCAGGGAGGAAGTGTCACTGTGTGGGAGAAGGGACACGGGCAGGGATGGGGCTGGGGATGAGCAGTGAGGGGACAGCTTCCCCCAGAGCCCCTGCTCCCCTGCGGTGGGGTGACAGGGGCACCCCCATGCTGGGGCACTCAGCGAGTCACCCACCGGCCGGTGTCTGTAAGGGCTTGGACAGGGGCACTGGGAGTTGGAGCCTCGCTGCAGCCCCCTTCCTAATTAGCCACATGACAGAGGGCACCGCGTGGTTTTTATTTTGAGCTACTTCACTATCTAATCCTGGACTCTAGCCTCAGTTTAGGAGCAGGTCCCTGTGGTCAGGGAAGAGAATCGAGACCCTGCAGAGCACCCAGATTAGTGACAGGTGCACATGTCTGTCCCTTCTGCATCCCTCTGTCCTCCTACCGGCCGGGGAATGCCCCGTGCCCACGGTCTCCATGTGCCGTAAGCGACGAACCTGATCCGTCCTTAACATCAATGGCGTTTGTGTTAATTGACACTAATCAAATTTGTCCTGCAGCGTCCAGCCGTGGCACGGTGATCTCCCTGCCCAGCAACCACAAACCAGTGCTGAGGCAACTGGTGAGGGGCTGGGAGGGCTCTGGGATATAACCCCCCTTTCTGGGTGTGCCCCCATCCACAGTGCTGGGAGAGTCAGGATAATTAAGTTAATTAGTTCTCCCTTATAAAAAATACGGTTAGGGAGAGGCCAAACCGTCTCCGGGCAGACAGAGGCTCCCCCAGGGTTACGGAGTTACCCCGGTTACCCTGGTTGGGTAGAGGCAGCACAACCGCTTCGGTGGCTCTTTGCTACCGTCCCTCAGCTCCTGGCGCCGAACGGCTGGGGCCGGGGGGGACCCTGCCGGGGCAGCGCCGGGGGCGGACAGCAGGACCCGACAGAAGCCAGCGCTGCTTGCCAAGGCTCCGCCCACCGTGGGCACTTCCTCCTCGCACCGGAAGGGCCGGGGGGCGGCGGAAGCGGCGGTGCCGGCCGGGGGGACGTGGCTGCTCGGGGAACGGAGGCTTGGGCACCGCGGCGGGGCCGGGTAAGGCTCGGGCAGGGCGGTGACAGCGGCAACGTCTTTGGAGCCACAGCGCTCGGCTGAACTGGCGGCGGCTGCGGAGGGCGGGAATGAGAACTGCGGGGCGCTGAGGGAGGCGAGGGGCTGGCGGGACGTTGGAGGTAATGGGGCTGGGGCTGCTGAGGTGCTGGGGGTTGCGGTACCGGGAGTAATGGGACTGCGGGTAACGGGGCTGGGGGCTGCGGCAGTGGCTGGACGGGGCCAGCTGGTTTTCGTTGTTCCGGCAGATAATCTGTGGTACTGGGTATCCTGGTGTCAGGTGGCGTAGAGTTAATTTTCTTCATGTGGTTTGTATTTATGATGGAAATAGTGTCGATAACACGCTGAGGGTTTAGCTGTTGCCAAGTAGCCTTTGCACTAAGAGACTTTGTAGCTTCTTCACAAGAAGCTGGGAGGGGACACAGCCAGGACAGTTGACCCCAACTTGTCAAAGGGCTATTCTAGCCCATATCATGTCACATCCTATATCTAAGCTGGGGCTCATGGGCTGCTGCTTGGGAACTGACAGGGCACCAGTCAGTGAGTGGTGAGCAATTGCACTGTGCATCACTTGTAGAGTCTAATTCTTCATTATTATTATTATTGCTGCTACCATTGTTATTCTTTCTTTTTTTTTTTTTCTTTCTCTCCCATTCATCTTTCTTTGCCTGAGCCCATGAGGTTTCCTTTTGCCCCTGTTCTCTCCCCCACCATGCTGGGGAGCAAGTGAGAGGCTTTAGGGGGTGTAGCTGGTGCCTGGGCTTGGCCCATATCTGGGACAGGGCTCTTCTGAGGTGTCTGTGGATGGCTCTGGGCTGTCCCCTCCAACTTTGGAGTTTGGGTGTGGAAATTGCTTTGCATAAATCACTTTCCAGCCACTCTGTGTGTCACAGTAATGCTGGAGACTCTTTTGTTAAGCTTTTGGTCAACTGTCCTTATAAAATGCCTCCTGTGATGCATTTTTGTCTTGTGTGTTGAAGACAGGAGGAGGTTCTCACAATGCCAGTGCTGCCTCTGGATGAGCTTCAGCTGACAGAAAAGGATCCCAAGACAGGGAAGCTGAGAACTTTACCAGCACTGGTGAGCTGTGTTTTTCCTGAAAGCCAAATAAGATTTTGAATAAATAATTGTCTTATGTTGAGATCTTGGCAAACCTCTCCCTTGGTCCAGGATATGATGAAATGTGGCTATCTGGCCTGGCAGAGACTTTTTTTTGTGGGTTTTTTTTGTGTGCATTTTTGTGCACGTTGGGGATCTTATTAATGCCTATCGATAGCTAAATGACAGAGGTTAAGAGAATGGGGCCAGACTCTCATCAGTGGTGCCTAAAGACAGGACAAGGGGCAATGGGCCCAAGCTGGCACCCAGGAGGTTCCATCTGAGCATGAGGAGAAGCTGCTTTGGTGTGAGGGTGTCAGAGCTGGCCCAGGCTGCCCAGAGAGGTTGTGGAGTCTCCTCCTCTGGAGACTTTGAAAACCTACCTGGAGCTGGTCCTGTGTGGGCAGCCCAGGGGTGTTGGGCTTGGTTTCCAGAGGTCCCTTCCAACACCTACCATTCTGTGAATGTTGTACAAGGAGCAGTTTGGAGGCGAAAGAGAGAGTTCAGGGCACATTTCAAAGACAAGAAGCAGTTGCTGTTTGTGTGGGCGGCATGAGAGGATCACTTTGCAAGGCTTCTGGTTAGTAGAGTTCAAGGAGCAACATCTGCCAAATTATCAGTCTGGAAAAAATACTGATAAATAAGGATAGAAACCCACTGGCCTGCTGCCTTGAAAGCTTAAAAAAGCTACCAGGGAACTGAACACCAGATTGTATTAAAGTGACATTTCTGTGTTGGTTTTGTAACACTTGGTGAGTGGTGCAAATGGGAACTGGGAATTCCTGGCCCTTTTTCTGTAGTTTTAATGTGGTGTTTTGACTTTCTGCAGCACCCAGAAATAAAAGCAGATCGGTCTTTTGTGCTATACAGACCACCACCCGTTAGCAGAGACCCTGCTTTAGTAGAGGAATTCTTGGAACGAGCAAAATTCATCGTGGATGACCTGAACTGGCTTCTGGCTTTGCCCCATGACAAGTTTTGGTGCCAGGTAATAATGGTTTTGCAGATGCTTGAATGAAAAAACCTGAACGATCTGCAGGCTTGGAAAAACTATGAACTTGAAATAATTTTCAGAAAGACTTGTGTATGCTTCTGCTCCTGATGTCATTTGTCAAGCATTTCAATTGTAAGTAAGTTTAAAAGTAGACTGTAGATTCCCTGTAATATTTTTTTCATTGTGAGTTTGAAGAGTTTGCTTGTATTTGATGCTTATGCACATCCTCTTAGCCCTCTTTTGAATGTTTTAGATTGCTTTTAAGTCACACTGGGCTGCCCCAGAGAGCAACCTGTGAACATGTGACAGCCCCTTCTCCCCCTTTCTTGTCTTTCATTGGGCAAGGTGATATTTGATGAGACACTTCAGAAGTGTCTGGACTCCTACCTGTGCTACGCCCCTCGCAAGTTTGACTCCTTGTTGGATTGTCATCCCGAGGTGAAGGAGGTGCAGAAGTGTCTTCACCGGAGCATCTTCCTGGCTTTCCTCAGAATGTCCACTCACAAAGAGTCCAAGGTAAAGATTTCCCTGCCCTGTAGGGGTTCATGGCTCTATAGCTTAGGGAGAAAAAAAAAAAAAGACAAGTAGAGAAACAAATAATGTTGTGTAGCTGCTGCATTCCTCTCCCTGGGGATGTTTATCAGCCTGGTTCTCCGTGTGGGGATGAAAAACACTCAGAGCTGAAGTATCTGAACTATGCAGGGATATCCTAGGAAGAAGAGCCAGTCAATCAACCAACTAATGGCAGGTTGTGATACATCCTTGGCAGAGCCAGGTTGCCTTTGTAGGACTGCCTGGACAGGGGTTCTTGAGGCCACCAGCAGCTGAGTGTTCGCTCCTTTGATGTCCCTCCTTTGTACCATGGGGTGTCCCATGATCTGTGCTAATGCTTGTCTCTCCTTGAACTTTCCCCAAGTTTTAGACACACAATGAAATTACTCTAAATTACTGTTTTCTTGGCATCCTAATTAAAAGATGTACCCAGCCCTAATTGTGGGAGTGCAGCTCCCATCAGGAGCTGTGGAATTTTCACGAGGCCTTCAGGCAGGATGAGGGAGGCACCTTGTGTGGTAGCAATTGCTCCCTTCCTCCCCTCGTTGGTTGGTGATGTGTTATTTAGTGATGTATTGATTCTCTAGATTATCCCAGCAGTGACATTCAGGACACTTTGAGGAAAGATCTTGGAGTGGGAGGACTGGGGTGGGAATAGGGAGGAGGAATACAGGAGCCTGCAGCTGGCACCACTTCAGCAGGAGTACTCGACACCTCTGTGGTGTCTTTTCATTGCAAGATCCGATTAAATCTTAACTATCCAGTGAGGCAGGCAAGCATTTGAAACCATTTTATAGCTGAGTAATGTGAAGAGAATGAATAGTCTGTTGTCACACGGGCAGTCAGCAGGAGTTCTAGAAGCTGAATGTAGCCAGCACAAATCCCTGTCCCTCAGCTGTAACTGGGACAATGTGTGTGCTGCCTTTCACCATGGGTGAAAACATTTGCTATCATAGGCAAATTTGTCTCCTAAAACTCCAAAATCCCCCTTTAGCTTGCTCATGTCTCGGTATCGAAGACATTGGATAATTCTTTATTCTATGGAACTTCAGAGGCAGCTCCTTCAATCTTTGGAGTCATGTGTTTGAGTGTTGGAGCAGTTGTGTGCCTGACGTGGTGTCCTAGGAGTCAGGGTGCAGAGCTCCTGCCAAACTGGAGCTGTAGGGTCCAAACTGGGGCTATAGGGGCCACACAGGGTTGGGTTCTTTTCCTGCTCATCCCTGCTGCAGTTTTGGAGCCTTGGTTCTGCTCTCCCAGGGTAATGATGCCCTCGGGCTGTGATCTCAGTGTCAGTGCCAGTGAAGCTGTTCTTGTGCCTGGTTACTCATTCCTGCTCCTGAGCTGAGCCACTCCTGTGTCAGCTCAGCTGTTTGGCCTTGTTGTGAGCCAGGTCTGGGAACTGAACAAACTGCAGGTAGCTTTTTTGGTTGAACTTTTCGGTTGATTGGCTCAGGTCACGCTGCAGCCTGCAAGGCCAGCTGGGTGGCTTGTGCAGTGACAGTGCCAAGCAGCTGGGAATGTGGAGGGGGGAGGACCCTACAGAAGCTGGTGTGCAATTAAATCCTTAACCCACTTTTGAAAGGTGTTTTTACAGGTGTCATCATAATGTTGGAGTTCTTGGACAGAAAGGTAATGGATTAGCCTTTAAATTACTTGGTTATTTTTTTCTTTTGTAGGAGCACTTTATCACTCCTTCTGTCTTTGGAGAAATTATTTACAACAACTTCCTGTTCGACATCCCAAAGATTATGGATCTCTGTGTGCTTTTTGGGAAAGGAAATGGTCTTCTGCTCCAGAAGATGATTGGTTAGTTAAAGCCAAGGAACAGCTTGGTGCAATTACACTTTCTTGCTTGCATAGTGGCAAGTGACACATGGGGTTTTATAACAGTGTTACTGCTCTGAAAGTTAATTGTTCAGTAGCAACTGGAATCTGTAATTTCTACATCACTTTCTAGATCAGATGATGGATCTTTTTTTTTTTTTCTCATGAAATCTTAATTTATATTGAGGAAATTGTTGTGTCCTGTTGTCTTTAGCTGGGTTCGTGGCTCAGTTACACCTCAGGAGTTGTTTCCTGTGAGAATTAAATGTGTCCTCAGCCACAGTAAGAGGACCATGAGGGCTCTGTAAAGTCCTTGTAGAGATGGGAAGGGGCAAACAACTCGATTCTTGGGCAGGGAGGGAGGGAGGAGGGTTAGAAGATGGGGCAGAGTTCAAATGCTCAGATAAGTGTTTTTGTTCCCAGAGTTGGGAACCAAATGAATGTGCAACACAAGGTAACCTCTGGGTTATAAAGTGGGAGAACTTGACATTTCAAAGCAGACATTGATTTATATAGTGCCTTCACACCAAAGAGCACCTCAGAGCATTGCTTAGGCTGGGTTTCTCTCTTTCTATAGAGACAGTCTTAGTGGTGAGCACATACTAAGTAGCATCTCTGCCTTGGCCACCAGAAGTTATATAACAAAGACTGGGCAAATTGGTTTAGTGTCTGTTTATCCTGTGCCCACTTCCCAAGGGGACCTCTCGTGATCTTTGATGTCCACCTTAGCACAGATGGAAGAGCACCCAGCCTTGGATTAAAGAGAGCTCTTCCTGAATTCTGCCCTACATTGTCTGCTGTTCACATAATGACTTTTTCCTCACTTTGCTGGTTAGTGAGCCTGACATGAGAACTGTTAGAGTTCATGTGATGTGGCTGCGTTTCCAGACCAGAAAATCTTAGATAAATCTTTGTGTTTCTGACCCCATTTATCTTTTTTTCAGTATCTTCCACTCTTAATCTGTCCAGTCTCAGAGATGGAAAGAAAGCATGACAAGATAGTTCTCTTGCAGATGTGAAGTTTGAATTCTCTGGCTCTTAAAATACCCAAAGATGACCTGAGTGTGCAAAACCTCATTTGAATTATATGAGGGGAGTTCTTCAGCGCAACGCAGTAATAATGCAATAATAATAGTAATAATAATGCAGTAACAATGAATGGAAGTGACCTGTGCTCACCTGATAATTTGCATTATGGTGTGTCAGTAAATGACATGAGCAGTTCTGGAGTATAATTCATAACTTGATAAACTTTCGGATCTTCTTGGGGTAGAAATTCTTCCTGAAACCCATGCTCTGTCCTTACTGGAGAACTCTGTTCATTTTCATCATCTGAACAGTAATTCCCAGGAAAATTGGCAGGCTCTGTGCTTACTTGGGGAGGATTTATGTTATGCCACTACTCTATGGAGTATTTTGTAAAGATAATGAAGTCCTAGTAATATAATAGCAGGTATTACCAAAGCCTCATTACCTTTAAGAAATATTCTGCAGAACGTTTTCCAGCGTGTGCTGAACTGTTATCAGTAATTAAAAGTCAACTCCAGCTGTCAAATAAAGGAACTGGGAATGTTTAGTGATAGTATTTGCATTATTCATCGATTCAGCCTCCAGGGCATGAATCATCCAGCAGCTTGTTTGCTGCGCTCTGATGAGCATGTTCTCATTACACAGCTCCCACTGCACGAGAGAGCTGATGGGCCAGCTCTATAGGAGCAGGCCCTGAGCACCAGCTGAGAAGTGAGCTTGTGTCGGTGTCCTTACTGGTTATTGGCTGTGTCTGGAGGGGGATGGGAATCAGTAATAATACAAGGACCTCTCCTTGTTGGCATCAGTGTCTGAACTCATGGGAAACGGTCTCTTCTCCCCCTCTGTTCTCAGAAAATATCTTCACTCAACAGCCGAGTTACTTCAGTGACCTTGATGAAACTCTGCCCACAATCCTCCAGGTACTGTACTGCTTCCCTCCTGGTAACTGTACTGCTTCCCTGATTGGCCAGGGCTTGGACTTGAGCTGGAAATGCAGCTGAGCTCAGAGTGGGGAAGGGAGCTGAGGGTGGCTGTAGTGTAATGGTGTCTCCACCACTGCCCTGGGCAGACCATCCCAATGGTTGAGAACCCTTCCAGTGAAGAAATGTTTCCTAATCTCCAGTCTAAACCTGCCACAGCTTGCAGCCATTCCCTCTGCTCCTGGCACACATCACCAGGGAGAAGAGGCTGTTCCCCTCCTGGCTCCCACCTCCTCTCAGGGAGCTGTTGAGAGCCAGAAGGTCTCCCCTCAGCCTCCTCTTCTCCAGGCTAAACAGCCCCAGGTACCTCAACCACTCTTCACAGGACTTGTGCTCCAGACCCTTCATCAGCCTCATTGCCCTTTTCTGGCCACACTCCAGCACTTCTCTATCCTTCCTATAGTGAGGGGCCCAGAACTGAAGACGTTACTCAAGGTGTGGCCTCACCAGTGCTGGGTACAGGGGGACAATCACATCCCTATTCCTGTGGCCACAGTGTTTCTGAAAGAAGCCAGGAGCCCACGGGCCTTCTTGGCAACCTGCCTGCACTGCTGGCTCTTGTTTAGTCAACTATCAATCAATAACCCCAGGCCCTTTTCCAACTTGCAGCTTTCTGCTCCATTCTCTTGATATAGGTGTTCAACAATATTTTGCACAAGTGTGGTTTGCGGTGTGAAGGAGCCTCTGCTGAGCCTCAAAAATTGGAAGAAAAAGTAAATGTGACTCCAGGGAACATGCCTCTCCAGGTAAGACTGTTGCTCCATGAACTTCACCGAATGTAGTTCTGCAGCCTGGTCTGTGGAGCAGTAAGACCACAGAGGGTCATTCTGTTCCCAAATACTGGTGGCTCCTACAGCACATGGATTCGCATCATTATTTCAGTGTTTGTTACATCACATGGTGATAAAGCCTTTCTACCAGGAGCTGCTTGCTTTGCTCAGGTGCATTTCAACCAAATCCAGTGTGTTGTGGGTTCCTTTTACACCTGGCATCTCTTTCACTTAATCAGCTTGTAAGAAACAGAGTATCTAACATAAGTCTTAGTGCAACCCTGAAGGGGATCAGAGAATGTCCCAGCTTGGGAGGGACCTCCAAAGGTCATCTAGTCCAACCTCAAACACGGACCCCATGTCATGGTCTTCTCCAATGTCATAGTTATACCGTTTGTGTGGGAGTTGTTACAGCTACCCTGGAAATGCATCTTGCACTGAAATGGACCAGCTGGATCACAGAACCACCAGTTTGGGTGGGAAGGGACCTCCCTTGCAGGGAGCAAGGGCATCTGCAATTAGAGCAGGTTTCTCAGAGCTCTGTCCAACCTCACCTGGAATGTTTCCAGATATAGATGGGGAACGTTGCTATGAGTGGAGGATGTACTGAGGACACAGCCACCATCCAAAGTGAGATGTGCTGAGAATTATCCTCATTTCGCAGAATCTTTAATGAGAGTGAGCAGTTGGGATTGCATTTTAGATTGTTAAAGGACAGGAGTTGTAGCAGAGATGTCTCTGCCGCAAGACACAGCAGTGCAGTGTGGGTATGATTGATAGTAGACAATGTGGTCAGGAAAAAGGCTTGCTCTGAACATGATGTGTCCTGTTTGTGAGTTATGCTGTGTTCTCAGAACAACTTGCCTGTTTTTCCCTCGTGGTAATTGCTCTTTCTCTCCCAGGAGCTGAAGGATATTGTGCTGTTCTTGTGCGACACTTGCACGACGCTCTGGGCATTTCTTGATGTCTTCCCGTTGGCTTGTCAGACCTTCCAAAAACATGACTTCTGTTACAGGTATGTCTTGGTCTGCAGACAGAGCTTGTCTTGGCCGTGTAAAAAGACCCAGGTGTTCTTAATGGATTTAATGCAACTAGGATTGCAAGGCTCGTGCTGAGAGGAATAATAAGTGAATATAAGGATGTCTAGAGTTTGTCTGTTGTGTGTTGACCTCTCTCATTCTGAGTGATCCTAGAGCCAGGTGACCATGGCAATTTCAAAACCCAGCTAAACACCTCTCACTGTGCTTCGAAATGGTGCAGAGGGATGAGCAGAAAAGGGTTGTGGGAGAAGAGCTTCCTACCATAGGACCTGAAGCGAGGGAAGTAGAGTATTTCAGAGTGTTACTCCCTCAAGGTCTGAAAATAAACATTTTTGTTTGATATTATGCTCAGGTTTTCTGCTGGAGAATATTAATGAGGTTTGGCAGAAGCTGAGTGCCTGGGAGATGGACTGGGCTGACAGCTTGTTCCCTGTCCAACTCTGGATCACCGTGGTAATGAGTCAGGATGGTCTCAAGGACCAGACAGCAGAGTGTTCCCACAGAGGCTGCAAGTCCGTGACTGGCACTTCCACAACTTGCTCCAGGTTGAGACCAACCCAAGTGTTAATTTATTGTCCTTAGTTCCCCCGTTTTGTTCACTTGTTGCTGTGATCCAGCACATTTCTGTGTTCTGCATTTGCAGAGCTCTGTGGTCTTGCAGCTGCCAGTGGGTTATGGACCCCAGGTTGAGTAAGGCTGCTCTGGGGTGTGGAGGTTTCTATCCTCTCTGGATGTTGCAGACAGGTTATGGAAAGAGGAGCAGATTGGTGGCTGCTGGGATTGGCAGGCAGCCCTGTGTACACACTTATTACTCAGAAGGGGGAAGCCTTTTGCTTTCAAATTCTACTGTTGCTATTGGAGATCTGCTAAAATAGTCTTGATCTCTGTGCAGTGGGACAGCAGCGTTTCCATTGCATCTCACTGTGGACTAATTGGAGTGTGTGGGGTTGGGAAAACTGATTTAAGTGTCATCTTTTTGGAACCTCTATGAGTCTAAATCAATCCGTTGCTGGCGTTTGCTTGTTTCTCTCACTGGCTAAAAGTACCAACCAGCTCCTGCTACCTTTACCTCAAGGACACTCATTTAACACATCTGGTTCTTCATATGAGAAATGGATGTAATGCTCCTAATGGAGTCTCTGTTCCACAGTTGAGCTTGGCCTTAGTGTGAAGTGCTGCAAGCCATTCTTTGTGACCTTTGCCTGCTGGGGAAGCAGACCCACCTGCTGTTCTGTGAGGGCATCTGGCTGTTTTCTGTTCTTCCACATCTCTTTGTGCTCAGTCCCTGGAGGAAAGGGTTTGAGGGCTGCCTGGCTCAGAAAATATGAAACTGCGCCAAACTTTCTCTCTTTTCTCCCTGACCCGTTCTACTGAAACATACTCTTAGGCACAGTGGATACCTTCAGCTAAATGCCCACCTAGAGCAGAGCTGAATAGTAAGACTCTACTGGAAATCCAATCCTGTTTCACAACTTGTTTTTAGCCTAGAGCAAGATAGGGCTGTAAGGCTGTTGGGGTAGGGAGGAACATTTTGGGGTGAACTGGAGCAGATCAGCTCATCACAGACCGTGGAATTGCAGTTGGGATGTTGCTTGGCCATGTGGGTGGTCCTGCTGTTGAAAAAAACACAAGATGCTTTTCAAATGCATTTCTTTGCCTGTGTCTCCAAAGGCACCTTGGTGGGTTCCTTAGAGAGCTGCTCTTTGCCTACTGCTCTTTCCCTTGCTTGTGTTTCAAGGAATGACTACCAAAGCGGGGAGCAGCTGATGAGTGCTGCTAGTGGGAAGAATTCATAGGAATGATCAATGTGATTTGTGTTTTCACAGAACTACAGAATGATAGGGGTTGGAAGGGACCTCCAAAGATTGTTGAGTCCAACCCCCCTGCCTAGAGCAGGACAAAACTAGAGCAGATCAACATATCATTTCTGAAACCCCAGTTGACAGTTACTGGTTTTTGTTGCTCCTTTCTACAGGTTGGCTTCGTTTTATGAATTGGCAATTCCTGAGCTGGAATCTGCAATTAAGAAGAGACATTATGAGGATAACAGGTGAAAGCATCTTCAGAACTTTTTCTTTTCAATGCAAGTCTCCCAGGGCTTAGTTAAAAATTTACTTCATGCTGCTGTAGCCACATCTGCAGAGTCTTTCTATCTTTTTCTTAATTTATTTTTTCTTTTTTTTCCTACCCTGTTTCCAAGCACTCTGAAGAGATGGCTTTTATGAGTCCAAACTTCCCTGGGCAGCAGGGTGACTTAATAGTTTCTTTCACTGGTCTCTGAGAGGAAACATGGTGGGAGGTGCATCCAAATGGTAATAAAACATGAAAACATGATACCTCAGTGTGTCCAGGTTGGTTTTCATTTTAAGGCACAGGCCATACTGGTACAGTTGGGATATCATGTGTTTAGCTCTTGGACAATTGGTGATGGAGCCCAACTTTTAGAGCATGGTTTTTCCTTCACAAGTATGAAATGGTCTGATCTCTGCTCCTTGCAGCAAAGAAATTATTCTCCTCATGAAATTCCTCCTCTGATAGATTGCTCTGGAGTAAAGTCACCATAAAGCTTCAGATTTCCTGTGCTGACACCAACCATGTCTTCTTTTATTCTCTCAAGTGTTTTTGCTGATTTGTGGAGGAGAATTTCCCATTCCAGGAAGAAGATGATAGAAGCTTTTCATATCCTCATAAACCAAGTCTGTCTGCAGCCCATCTTAGAAAGCAGGTCAGTACCAGCCAGTTACTTGATTGCTGTTGTGGAGGAGATAGTTCCCTTGTTTTCAGATTTACTGGAGAGAATGAACTGCTCTTTTTGTTGGGGTTGTACCTAGAGACTTTGACTAAGATCAGAATTCTGTTGTCTTGCATAGTGGGAATGTCCCAGATGAAGCTGCATGATCCGGAGTGGGGGTGGTGAGCCCGGCGTGGACCTCACTAGAATAGGATAAAGTCCAACCAGCTTTCCAACCTCAGTTTATGGCTTAGTTGCACATTCCCATGGTGTGTGTAGACATTTTGACTGAGACACCAGAGCTACAATGGTGTTGGAGATCTCTGAAAACATAGTTTTAAATTGAGATACTGGTCCCTTTACCTGGTTTTTACACCTCCTGTTGTGAACATTGTTGACTGATAGCTCTGATCTCAAAATGATGGCAAGTATAACTATCCTTATTAAAAAACAGAAATGAAGGGAAATTACCCCAAATCATGCTGCATATTGGAGACAGACACAAGCAACTGGCTTAATTGCAAGGCCAGTGCTCCCTTTGGCTGGTTTCTCTTTGCCTGTACTCATTATGGGCTTTGTAGATTACTGCAGCAATCATTCTGCAGGACTATTCCCAGCATGAATATTTTCCCAGGTTTGATATCAGTAGGTTGTCCAAGAAGATGAGGAGGGTCTGTTGGTGGAATTCCTTATGAGAGACCTAGATTTGCTTCCTTGATTTCTTCTGTGACCTGGATTCTTATCACCCAACCCATCTGTACTGTAAATCCAGTCTTTAAAGGAGCCACAACAGCTTTGCCTTGCTCTTGCTTGCCTGAGAGTTGCCTTTCAGTACCCACCAGAGAGTGGAACGTGGTCAGATTCCCCAGTGTTAAGGACTACATCTATTTCAGGGGTAGTAAAGGACAGCTCTGGGAATGTGCTGCCAGTTGACAAGAGCTGTAGCTGGTATGAAAATGACATGTCTGCCTTCTAGAGGAATCCCCTTTTCTTAGTGTTGATCTGCCCAGAGAGCATCCTGCCCTGATGCAGTGGCAACAAGGGGAGGTTTGGGTGTTGCAGCAGGAGCTTCCTTGGCATTCTGCCCTTTCCTAGGCGAGCACATATTTTCTGGGAGGTTCTCTGGTATAAATACTCCCCAGACCTATGAGAGTGCAATTAGGAAAAGGCTCCACGCCCTCTGCTCCTGACTGCCAGACTGAGGCATCAAGCTGTCATTTGTCAAGGCTTCTAATCCTGACCATAAATCCAGGTCCAGCTGCCATTTGCTTTTATGGCTTCAGCAAACTTATTTCCATTTGACCCTTTGCTCCTGGGAAAGCCAAAAAGTGATTGGCGATCAGTTTTCAGGGGGGGTTTTTCCTTTAGTGCAGGAGTTGTGACTAGTTTGGCTTGTGAGGTGGAAGGTGGAGGTTGTGCTAGGCAGTTGACTCACCACTGGGGTTTTCACTCTGCTGAACCATTGGGTTTTTTTGCAGCTGTGAGAATATTCAGCCTTTTATAGAGGAATTTCTACAGATCTTCACCTCGGTGCTTCAGGAAAGGAGGTGAGTCTGGCTGGAAGGAGGCACAAAGGGAGGAGGGTCAGTTTGCCACCTTCTTCCATCCTTTACAACAGAATTGCCCAAGATGTTATGATGAGGGATTACGATGCATTTGGGAGTTAGAAATCATTCTAACTCATCGGGAGAAGTGCAGTGAGATGATTTCATAGTCTGCAGTACAGACTTTATTATAAAGGTGAGGACGATGTCATATGACACTGGAGAATGGTTATTCCTCACTCTTTGATCCCAGCTTTCCAAGCAGAGGTCAGCAATTTAGCCATTAGCTACCTTGACAAGTTAGACTGTTATTACTAATTTGTGCCTTTCAACTGGGGTGACCACATCCCAAGCGCTAGTGGCTGAAGATGCAAAGTGAGTAAGTGGCAGAACTGGGAATTCTATCTCATTCTGCCCAGGGTGTTGTCATTCTGAGCATGTTCAAATCACAAACTGTATCTTCTGTGTAAGGTGGCACTGGGTTTCAGCTCTTGGTATCGTGAGCAGTGGTGCAACTGGCTCTGGTAGCTTTGGGGCAGGTGGGAGTGATGCTGCAGTATAATGGGAGCAAAATAAGACATGGCAATGCAGTACTGGGTGAGAGGTTGTACCTGAGTAGTGGGGAAGTCACAGTGGCATAGATGGGGTGGTGGAGTGGGACAGGTCTGCTGGTAACTTACTGAGGCAGACTGATTAAAGTTACTTCTGGGTTTACAGGTTTCTCCGTGATTATGATGAGCTGTTTCCTGTGGAGGATGATGTCAGTCTGCTTCAGCAAGCCTCCTCCACACTGTATCCTCTGCTGTCACCTCTGGCAGGGACCACCTCTTGGGTTCCTTTGTGCCAGTGGCATTGGCGCTGGTGCTGCTCTGGTCAAGCTGCATGACTGGCAATGAATGATGGAAAATTTTCCCTTAAAAACAAGATACAAAACAAAAAGGGGGGGAAGGTTGATGTAGGCACAGGTTTGGGACTTGATGAAAATCATGTAGTTACTTCAAGGCAAGGTCTGAGTATGTGCATCTAGAAATGTCCTTAACACCATTCCATTAGAGATGAGACCAGGACAGGCTACATCCTCCAGGCAGTGGAAAGTGCGTGGGAAGGGGTAGACAGGAAGAAAACACAAGGTGTTAAAGATCCTGCACCAGCAGCAGCATCTAATGGAGCTTCAGCAGCAGCAGCAGAGAGCTCTGCCCAGCACACGGAGGAGCTCGGGACTGCCTATGCCTCAGAGGATGAGGTGAGTAGAGCCCCATGGGTAGGACTGGGTTTTGTTCTTTCTGCCCTTCATTCTTCCATGAAGGGAGGATTCATTTCCTCAGGTTTGGGGATTCCAGGAGCTTTTTAGTCTTGGTTCTGACTGTTGCTAGATTTTGGTGCAGCCACACATGCCGAAGTAGGAAGCAAAGCTCTGCCTGAACCCTGGCTTTGATTTGAGCAGCTTGCCTCTAGCTCCTGTGGGTTTGCTGGGGTGGATTCAAATGGTGAATCCTGGTTTTGATTTGAGCAGCTTGCCTCTAGCTCCTATGGTATGGCTGGGGTTTGCTGGGGTGGATTCAGATGCTGCTTTTCTATGGAGCACAGGCAGAGTCTGTGATTCTGTGGGTGTTTAAATGCCCAGCTTGTCCACTGCAGGAGGGAGGGATTCTCCAGAGCATCCTTGCTGACTTGGGGACAGAGGGAAGCAATCATGTGATCAAGTCCATGTTGTAGACCTTGTGTGGAATAAACCTCTTGGATGATTTGCCTTCTTTTGACTCCAGTCTTTGACTTCCTTGGGTTTGAATTCTGTGAACCCTGCTGGCTCCTGCCCAGGTTCAGCACCTGTTCCCCCTTTCCCTCGGCTGCTGCTCCCCAGTAACACCACTGGTTCTGGTTGATGTCTCTAGTGCGCTGGTGCGGCGGCTGCGCCACTCCTCAAAGTCTCAGGTGTGGAACTGGACTCTCTCATCTCTCAAGTGAAAGACCTGCTGCCAGACCTTGGTGAGGGCTTTGTCCTGGCCTGCCTGGAGGAGTACGGTTACAATGCGGAGCAAGTCATCAACAACATCCTGGAGGACAAGCTGGTGCCATACTTGGATAAACTGGACCGAATGATGCCAAGGTGGGGGGGAAAGTCCTGTCGTGGCTGCAGTGCCTTTTGGGTTTGTATGTGTGGGTTGTCATTTAATGTCATAGAATGGTGGGGTAGGAAGTGACCTCTGGAGATTGAGTCCAACCCCCCTGCCAGAGTAGGGTCACCCAGCACAGGTCACACAGGAACAGATCCAGGTGAGTCTTGAAAGTCTTCAGAGAAGGAGACTCCACAAACTTTCTGGGCAGCCTGTGCCAGGATCTGTCACCCTCAGAGTGAAAAAGTCTTTCCTTATGTTGAGGTGGAACTTCCTGTTCCACCTTGTGACCACTGACTCTATCACAGGGCACCACTGACAAGAGCCTGGCTCATTCTGTCTGACACCCATCCTGCTGATACTTGTAAACATTCATCAGCCCCCCTTCAGGCTTCATGCTGAACATGGTGCCTTCCAGAGTTATTTTGCAGCAGAGGGAGAAGGTTGTAGGTGTGACAATCCCAGCTGTCCTGCAGTAAAAAAACATCTTCAAAGGAACTAACCTGGCCAAAATTCAATCTGCAGGGTCAAACACAGTCCTTGAATGGTGAGCACTTGTTAAACTAGAGAGACATTGAGACGTGGCACTTGGGGCCCATTCTCCTCTACCCTCTGACACTGTTGCCAGGCTTCTGCTGGCTTCTCTGGGTTGTAGATGGGATGCTGGGTTTATCACTGGCCATGGAGCTGAGCTGGTTTGGTTTGTCTGCAGCCATGTGTTTTTGCTGCCACAGCAGATCCTGCCTGAGTGCCAGGATGTCAATGTGCTCACATTTCAGGGAGGAATGGGCAGACTTTCTCAGCATTGCATTAAAAAAGGAACATATCTTTATCACCAAAATGCTGTAAATGAAAAAAAAACCAGTTTCACAACTGTTTTTCCAGCTCCCACAGACAGATTTGCTGACTGGTACAAATGATGCAGGAGGAGCTTTTGGAAGAGCTGGGTTTTGGGGTTTTTTTCTGCAGTCAGAACTTACAGGGCTGGATGGTTGGTTGTGTGGGGTTTTTTTTGTGGTTTGTTGGTTTGTTTTTTTTTCTTGCCTTTTTCATCTTGAAACAAAGCTGTCAGTTCAATAGCAGATGTGGAATTTTGATTGCTGCTGATTGCAGCAGGGAGCACAGCAGCGTTTCAGCTGCCCAGCTGAGCAACCAGCACCAACAAATGGAATGTAAAAAGAATGGCCTTTTGACTTAGAAGATGAACAAATATAAACCTGAAACCCCGAGAAAATTAAGGAGGAACCTTAGGGAGAGAAAAATCCTGATATCAACAGCAAATTATTGGGGTTTTTTTCCAGCATGTAATTCATCATCCTTAGAGTTCAGCTATACTGAGTCACTGTTTCCAGACCAGGCACCCTGTCACATATTCTGTGCTGCTGCACAGTTTGACTGACAAATGAACAGAAGAATTTTCTTTTTGCCTTCTGAAAGTCACTTGAGTTTCCTCAGCAAGATAAAAATCCCAGTTTTCAAAGCTTGCCTTACACTGGTGCTGTGTGGTGGCTGTGTACCTACAGTAGTGGAGGAATTGCAGTTGGGTGACCCAGCCAGCACCACAGAGGGTCTTGGTGGGCTATGGGTGACCCTGGGACTGGCAAAGAATAAACCCAAGGCCTTAGGAAGTGGAGGACTCTGTCTTGGAATCATAGAATGGTAGAATTGTCAGGGTTGGAAGGAACTTTAGAGCTCATCCAGTTCCAACCCCCCTGCTATGGGCAGGGACACCTAGAGCAGGTTGCTCAGAGCCCCATCCATCCTGGCCTTAAAAACTTAAAGGAATTGGGCTTCCCCCACCTCTCTGGATGCAGCTCTAGGGGGATCTCAGCAGAGTGGAGTAGAGGGGGAGAATCCCCTCCCTTGACATGCTTGCCATGCTGCTCTTGCTGCAGCCCAGGACACCATTGGCTTTCTGGACTGTGAGTGCACACCAATGGCTCATGTTTTACTTCTCAACCACCAGCACCCCCAAACCCTTTTCTTCAGGGCTGCTCTCAAGTCCTCCTCAGTTCACCTTGGTTTTCATTCTCTCTCTTTTTTTTTTTTTTTTTCCCTGTTAAACAGACAGCTGAAGCCAGACCCTACTCCTCTGGTCTCTTCTCGCTACAATGTTTTCCAGAACGATGAGTTTGATGTTTTCAGCAGGGACTCTGTGGATGTTTCTCGGGTCCAGAAAGGCAAGAGGTGAGTATGTTTCTCCCCCGCCGTGCCCCGGCTGTCGGGAGGAAGAAATACCTGCAAGCCTGCAAATTTACTTCTCCTCTGAAGCTCTTGCAGGAATTGGTTGGCAGGGAGGAGGGTTTATTAAAACGTTTCCTTTCTGATTCTCAGGGAGAGTAAAATGAAATATTATTAGTGGGTTGGTTTCAATTAGTGTTCTTTCCTAATTGGCTTTGCTCTGGATGCTGCTGGAGATGGCTCTGCCAAGCTCATTTGTAATGTCAGACTCTTGCATCTCAGTCTTAATGTTAAACTTGCACTGAATAACCAACCTTGAAAAGCAACAACTTGGTGAGCCCAGTATCGTGACTTGGAATAAATAACCATTTGGTTTAGAGCCAAGTGAAGAAGCTTCAAAATCCACCTGATAACGCTCCATGGCTTTGACCATGTTTGTGGCTTCCTGAGCAGGGCAGTTCCTGGGATTCCCACCCAGTTTGTGTATGGGGCTGAGCCACACTTCGTGCAGGTTTAGCTTAGGGCATTGCCCTGCTGGCTCCAGGGATGCCAGCCACACCTCTGGAATGTCTCAGATTCACTTTAAACTTTCTCTCACCAGACAAGTGTGACCTTTTTACATTGCTGTGTGTTTACACAGAACGTAAATGAAAGTCTGGATGGAGATGGAGCCACGTGACACTGTGAGCTCCTGGGTAAGGTTTTGGTTGCAAAGCAGCATCAGCCTCTCAGGAGAAAGCCACTTTTGTCCTTAAGTCTAGTCAAACAGTGTCTCAGCAGCAGTGCTCTAGTGCCTTTTCTGCTGGCTTGGCTAGTCAATAAAAGTTATTTTCTCTCTGGCCAAGGCAATGATGTTTGAAGTGTTCACAGCTAAGAATTCGCAGGCAAAATCTCCTTTCTCCTCATCGTGTTACTTTGCTCAGCGTGAGGGTGGCACCTCGTCAGCAGGAGCCTTGTGCATAGAATGCTTTGGGTTGGAAGGGACCTTGAAAGGTCATCTGGTGCAACCCCCTCGCAGGGAGCAGGGACATCTACATCACCTACAATGTGTTTCTCTTAGCCTAGAGTGAGATCTGATTTGGATTCAAGCGGTATCAATATAATTTTCCTTTTTTTTTTTTTTAAATCTTTTTGCTGACCAAAAGGTGGTTGTGTTTAGTGCTAGTGCTGCCAAAGCAGCCAGCTCAGGCTGGGGTTCTGTGCACTGGCTGCTCGCTGAGCAGTCTGGGGCAGGGATAGTGAACATTAAAGAGAAAGTCTCACCAGGAGGAGAAGGAGGGAAACAAGCCTGAGGGAATTAACGTAGGGGTGTGGATGGGATTCTTTGCTGATCCTGAAATGTGATCATAGAATGGAAGTGTTTGGAAGGGACCTCTGGAGATCGACTCCAACCACCCTGCCAGAGCAGAGTCACCCAGGGCAGGCTATACAGGAACAGATCCAGGCAGGTCTTGAAAGTCTCCAGAGTAGGAGACTCCCCAGCCTCTTCTGGGCAGCCTGTGCCAGGCTCTGTCACCCTCACAGTGAAGAAGTTCCTCCCCATGTTGAGGCGGAACCTTCTATGCTCCGGTTTATACCCATTGTTGCTTGTCTGTGCCATCCAGTCATAGCTGCTGGCTGAAGCTGTCTTTTGAAGTCAGAGCATATTCTGGGTGCTGTGGGGCTCAAGGAGTTTTTTCCTGGAATTGGTGTCTGCAGCATTCCACTGCAGCTCTTCTGCAGCCATCAGACCAGCTTAACAGGAAGCAATTACCAAATGCTTAGTTCAGCCTCATGCTGAGGACCAACAGAAGATGTTATCCCAGCCTAGGTATGTGTGAGCTCACCACAGGCTTTGTAGGGCAGCTTGCAGCTAAACATGGAGCAGAGTGAGTCATCTTAGAGGGGGGGACCACATCTATCTGGAGTGTTAATTTGGTTTGAGGATCTTAATGAAAGATCCCCCCCCCGCTCCTTAGTATGTCACCTAAGTCTGTCCATTCTTGAGTCACTGACAGTGTGCCTTGGGTGGGTTCTTTCTCTGGTAATACACCACTGATGGGTGTTCCTCTTGGACTGACTCTAAGGGCTGCAAGTTGTCCTGGGAATACCTGACAGTGGAATCCCTTTGCTGTAGGCATGTACTTGGCTGGGCTGAAAAATGGGACTTCAGAGAGCTTGAGACACAGCATCTCAGTGGCTGCTCTTTAATACCTCTGTCCAAATTCCCATTTCAGTCTTCCCATCTTTAAAATGACTACAGTTTACTTCCCTCCTACATTTCAACCTATCATGAGATAGGTTGTCTCAGAATCACTGCTCTACTCTAATTTGTTCTTAGTTGTGCTTATTCTAATCCTGACTTGCTGCACTGGTCTCTTTTCTGGCTTTTCCCATCTACATTCCTGTTTTGCACCTCACCTTCTTCTGCACCCTACGTGTCCGTGCAGTGGCCAGGGCTGAAGGGTTTGCAGCAGTGAGATGATGCTGCAGTGAGGAGTTACAGGGAACTCTTGGCCTGGGAGAGCTGCCTCCAGCCTGGATGGAGTCTTGACTCTAACAGTTGCCCTTTCAGATTCATGAGTCTGCTGGTGTTAGTGGGATCTTGGCCAAATTTCAGCTTGAGTATAATTGCATTTGGCCTCCTGTAAATGCTTCCTTTTGGTCTCGGATGGCAGCAGCAGTCTCCAATTCCTGCTCTTATCTGCTCTGTAATCTTGCTGGGCTTCTGTTGGAAAATTACTTTGTTCCAATCCAGGAGGGGCCATTTCTTGTAGCCAGTTACAAACCAGAAGGGAAAGAAGTAGGAGTGCTTGTGGAGGTTGAGATGAATTTCTGATGCTTCAGCTTTCACTCACAGGAAAAACAAGTTAACTTTACATCGTTTTTTACCAAGTTCTTTACATAGTCCCTTTTTTTGCCTGCCTCTCCCTTTGCACACCATGGAGTGCAGAAGGGAGAAGGACACGACCAGGAGCCTGCTGAATGACAAGGGGCTGGTTGCCCAGCAGAAGGAGCGCTACAGCCAGTACAGCCTGGTGGTGGAGGAGGTTCCCATGCAGCCAGGAGCAGCTCAGCTCTATGAGGAGGACTATGAGGATGAGTACGATGACACTTACGATGGAAACCAAGTGGGGGCAAACGACGCTGACTCGGATGATGAGCTGATCAGTAGGAGGTGGGTGCTGCAGCAGTGGGAGGTTGATGGGGATCACCACCTGGAGTCGTTTACAAACCTGTCAACGTGGGGTTTTGGCTCCATTCCTCCGTGAGGACATGCATGCTTCAAACCACCCCTTTGGCTGCTGCTTTCTCTACCATGCAGGGAGGGAGATTTGGGGGTCTCTTCTCCTGTTGGTTGAGACCTGCACTCTAAATGTTCTCAGGCTCCCACTTGCTATGTCTGCAGAACTCAGCTGTTGCCTCAACTGAGCAACAAATCTAAGAGGGAATTGGCCACCCTGTTGAAACTTGTACTCAGCAGTGCTGCTGCTTCTATAAAACTGTCCTGCAGTGGGGTAAAGGGGCTGTCCCCAGTTAATCAGGATGGAGGGTGCCTGTAAAAGGGCTGGTTAGTAACAGGAGGTTTCAAAATTTTGAGAACTGTTCAATCAGGCTTCTCCTCACCAGTCTCCTCTGACACCTCGGTGTGCTGACGGCTGGAGTTCCATTCTGGGTGGATTGCACAGTATCTCCAGGGTGACTGACTGCTGGGGACAATTAGTATTTAGGAAACAAAGGGTTAGTTTGGGGTGGGGATCGTAGAATAGTCATTTTAGGAATAAGAACTTTAGATTTCAAAAAAAACAACAGGTGTGTAAAAGCTGGTTTAACATTTCTGAAAGCGGCCTTTTAACTTCTCCTGTATTAAGATGTCACTGTTTTTAACCACAAATCAAAATACATCTTTAGGTTTCCTTTATCCCTTCTGCTTTTTGGAGTTGGTTTTTTTTCCCCCTTGTAACATGTGGTGAGGCTTCAATTTAACTCCTTTTTGTGGCTTGCCTGTAACTAGGGCATTCAGGACTTTCCCCCCTGTTTCAGGTGCTCATCTCCTGGAGAGGCAGCAGGAACAATTAGCTGCTGTTACTGCTGAAAATTAGACCTCTAGGTTTGAAATAACAGAGGTTTCTCTGGTTGTACATTTATTTATTTTTGTTTTGACAGCAGAATGGTGGGGTTGAATTTAAGCATGCTCACTTAAACATATGTTAAAGCCTCCACCTCCCCGCTGGCGCTCCCCCAGGCCCTTTGCTGCTCTGCATCTCCAGGGTGATTCATAAAGCTTGAGGGATTTCTCCAGGTATTTTTCTCCTGTATGAAACTGGGGCAGACCAACATAATGGGACTCCGTGACCAACCACAGGCCAGTCACAGAGGTTTTAGAGCCTGGTATTTTCTGACCATTCATGTTGCTGTCTGAGTTTGAGCTTGAGGTTCAAGGGTTTGTCTTCATGGGACAGATGCTTCCTGTTCCCTGCCATGCCAAGGATCCCCTTCCCAAGAGGAAGCAGTTGTTTCTTTGGAGAAATTCATTCTGACATTTCAGGTTTTTCCTGACCTGCTTCTTTTTTTTTTTAACCATTATTATTATTTTCAGTAACAACTTCGTGAGCATTCCCCAGCAAATAACGTGTGGTTGTTAATTGCCTCTAGTAAATGTGTCATTAACTACTGGGTCTCTTTTTTTTACCTTTTTTCTCTTTTTTTTTTTTTTTTTTTTTTTTTTTTTTTTTTTTTTTTTTTTTTTTTGTCTTCAGAAGAAGCAGCAAATCCATGAGATTTGTAGCTTCTCATTTTTGCAAGACAGGATGCAGCCAGAAAAGGTTCTGCTGTTTGGTGAAAAGCTTGTGACTGGACTGTCCTCGCTGCTGACTGTTTGTCTCTTTGTTCTCAGGCCATTCACAATCCCTCGGGTCTTAAGACCTAAAGGGCAGGAGGAAGAGGAGGAGGAGGAAGAGGAGGAAGAGGAAGCTGAAAAAGAAAGAACAAAGGTGACATTTAGTTTGTGGTCAGAGTTGCATTATGATTTATTGTGTCTCCTCTGCTTCACCTGAAGAGTGACGTGGAGCAGGTTTCCTCTTTCAGAGAGTGCATCTTTTACCAGTAGCAAGAAGCCTGAGCTGCTTTTCAGAGCAGCTGCTCCTGTGATCTGCTGGGCTGGGAAATGTCCCCCGAGTGCAGCTAATCCATTGCTCAGGCAGCAGCAGTGACACTCACTCCACTGAAAGGTTTAATCTCCTCTATTCCATAGACAAGATGATGCCAGCAGAACACTTTGGGGGTCACTAATGCCCTGTTGTTGTGGATTTACTGGAAATAGTGACATTGATGGTGTTGCTGGTGGAGGTCAGGTGTGGGAAGAAGTCTCAGTCAGGATTGCTGCCAGGGCTCATGTTTAGAGTCACCGACGCTGATCCTGTTAGCTCAGCCAGAGGAAAGAATGACCAGTGAATTGTCTGTTCACCACAGAATCACCTCCTGTTCTACCCTTTTGTATGATGCTGATGAGTTTACTGACCTCTTTGCTTCCTTCCTTCCCATGGCAGGACCATTTTGTGCAGGACCCAGCTGTCCTGCGGGAGAGGGCTGAAGCCAGGCGCCAGGCTCACATGGCGAGGAAGGGGTAAGGAGCTTCTCCCTCTGCAGGGTGAAACCCTGTCTCTGGTGGGCAGGTGTGTTGCTGCTGACTGGAATTGTTGAGGATATACTGATTCCTTAACTCTCCTGTGTGTCAGGGTCACTGACACCATGCTGGGAACTTCCTCACTCAACTTTTACTCCATTGATGGGGGTTCTATCCCATCACAGAATGGTAGGGATTGGAAGGCATCTAGATTCCAATCACCCTGGAAGAGCAGGATCATCTAGATCAGGTAACACAGGAACAGATCCAGGCAGGTTTTGAGTGTCTCCAGAGAAGGAGACTCCACAATCTCCCTGGGCAGCCTGTTCCAGGCTCTGTCCCCTCACTGTGAAAAAGTTTATCTTCACATTTACATGGAGCCTCCCATGTTCCAGCTGTACCCATTGCCTTGTGTCTTCTCATTGGATGTCCCTGAGCAGAGACTGGCTCCATCCTCCTGACACTCATCCTTTACATGTTTATAAACATTAATGAGGTCTCCCCTTAGTCTCCTCCAAGTTAAAGAGCCCCAGCTCCTTCAGCCTTTCCTCAGCAAGCAGATGTTCCACTCTCTTAACCATCTCTTTGGCTCTGCACTGGATTCTCTCAAGCAGTTCCCTGTCCCCCTTGACCTGAGGGGCCAAGAACTGGACACAATATTCCAGATGGGTATTCAGCAGGGCAGAGTAGAAGGGGAGGAGAACAGCTCCCAGGGGGAACTCGGGCAGCTTTAGCAGCTGGCCTGGGCCATTGGGCTCAGCACGCAGGACACAGTCAGCGCCTGGCTGAGCTGGGGTGAGCTGAGCCTGGAGGCCCAATGGCTGCACCCCTCAACACCCAGCTTTGTCTCAGGGTGGGTGCATTTTGTCCCTGGAGTTTGCAGTGATGTCCTCTCTCTGTGTACCCCAGGCACAAGCACGACAGCTCTGCCGTCGTCGGCAACCCGAAGGGCCACGGGCAGAACCGGGAGACGGCGCAGGAACGGAGGAAGAAGGAAGCACACAAGAGCACAAGGGCCAACCATAACCGGCGTGCCATGGCTGACAGAAAGCGGAATAAAGGCATGATTCCTTCCTGAAGGGCTCTCAGTATGGGCCTTGCATCATCCCTGGGCCTATGCTTGGGAGGGGGCTGTTCTGCTCCCTTCCCTCGGGGGACTGCAGGCCAGGGTTCAATACCTGGCACTTCGGTCCCTGGGTGCCAGTCACCCTCTGGGCAGAGCCTGGCTGCTCTCCACTTAGAGACATGTGTGATGCTGACCTGTCGGAAAGAGCCACGCCAGCCTGTCCTGTCCTTTTGTACTATTTATAAGTCCCAGAACTTTATTTTCATACCGACTTCTTGGGCCCTTTTTGCAATTCTGGTGGGCTTCCAGACCATGCAGCAGGCAGCTTGGAGAGCAGGGCTTCCCTTGAAACAGCTCTTGCAGCTTCTTGCTCGCCTGTAATGTTTTATTCTGAAGTACAGCTTGAGGGTTATGAGGAAAAGGCTCAGGCACCACAAAAGTTCAGGTTGAGCACAACCTCCTCAGAAACTTCTGTCCCTTGAGGGAGGCGTGTGGAAACAATGTGCAAATAAATGATTTTAATATTTCAGTCGGGTGTTTTCAGGCTCCCACAAACCCTATCGATCCTTACCCTGGAGGCATCTCAATTTGCTTTTTAAGGTCCTGGGCCTGCAGGCAGGGAAATTCAGCTGCTGATGTGTGAGGAGGGAGATCTCTCCACAGCTGCTTGGACTAAATATACCTGGAAAATGGTATCCAAAGTGAGATGGCGGCAGCAGCAGGGAAAGAGGAGTGGAAAGTGGTGGGGTGGGAGTCCCTGGAGAGCTGCCTCATCCCTAACTGCTTGTCAAGTTCTGTGGAGCAGAATGGCCCCAGTTGTGTTTGCTGCTGAGAATTAATAGCAAACAATTTGTATTTGCTGAAGGGACTTCTCCCAGGGGCTGCCTTTTGTTGGAGAGCTGTTCCCTGGGACAGTCACAGATGGCTCTGTTGGCTCTCTGACCAAGGTGCTCAGAGGCAGTGACATCAGCTGCTGCCTAGTGCCACAGCAGGTCTGGAGTATCAGCCAGCAGCCAGTGATAAAACTGCTCCAGTTGCTGCTCTCATGGGCCATGAGCATATTTTTGGAGCATTGACCCCATCAGGGAGCTGAAGTTTCTGGCAAACTGAGGCTTTCCTTGCCTAACCTCCTCCTAGTGCCACCTTTCCCACCACCACCCTGCATAGGTGCCTCTGTGGACAAAATTGGTGGGTCAGATGGTGTTGGAGCTACTGCTCTGGGTGCTGCAGAGAGAGCTCTGGGGGTGATTAGCTCTGTGGGCAGCTACCACGTTGGGTAATTAGCTCAGTAAAGAGCCCTGGGGGCTATGCCCAGTCCCTGCACCAAGGGCGGTGACTTGGGCTGGGTGCTGAGCACTGCTGCCCAATGCTGTTGTGCTGGGGCTGTTTTCAGAAGGTGGAGAAACTGTCACAAGAATGTAAATAAAATTAAGTTCTCTGAGCATTTCAAGGGTGAGATTTTTCTTTGCATATTGGTGCTGCCCAAACCCGCACTGCCAAGACACAGGGAGAAGGGGATTAAATTTATCAGCTTCCCCCAGTCCCCTGTCCGGGGGGAAATCCTCTGCTCGGGTGGCTCCCTGCTCTGCTGCAGCTCTGTTTTTTTGGACTGGTAGCTTCAGTTCCAAGCTCCAGGGCTGCCCCTTCCCCTCTGGCCCCGGATTGCTCTTCCTCTTTGGCAGCTTCTTAGAAGCACAAACTGAAATCCATCCCCCCCTTGGCACATCGTGGAGCTGCTGGGTCTGCAGCTGGGGAAGGGCACCCACGAACTGGGTGAGATCATCCCGGGAAAGCTTCAACCCCTCCTTGTAAGCACTTCCCACACAGGGACTGGGAAAGCTGTGCTTGGGTTTTGTTCAAAAAAACCCCACCAGCATCGTGTTTGGGGTTGGTTTGTTTTGCTTTAAGTCCTCTTTGTGTTCTTAAGAGTAAACGTTTTCCTCATGCCACCTATTTGCAAACCCAATAATGTTTCATTCATTAGCACTGGCTCTAATTTGCTCTGCCTCATCCGTTGCTGAAATTCCTCCTGGTGAGTGAGAAGAACCAGGAGGAGGGGGAGATGTGGCTTCTGTGCTGTGAGAGGGGAAAGAACAGGAGTCACTCAGCCAGAGCTTTCTCCACTACCCGAGAGCCCAGAGTAATTAACTGACTCATTACCCCCAACACCACCTGAGCAGCCCTTTTCCCTGAAGAAAAATGTGTCTGGAATGCCCAGAGCAGTGGAAGAGAATGATTCTGACACTGGAGCTGCAGGCTCCTGGCAGAGCTAGAGTGCACTGCAGCCAGGGGGTGGGGGGAGGTCCTGGCATAGCTCAGGGGTTCCAGGCTCCCCTCCTTTTGGGTCAGAGGTGAAATCATACTGTCCTGCAGGAGCTGGACAAAGCAGTTCTCCCCCTCCAGCCACTTAAAGGCCCAGGAACAGTTGTGGAAGGTATTTCTGTCCCATTTGAGTGGGCTTGCCAAGAGCTGAAGGGCCCCAGGGGCAAAAGGATGGGGCCAGACTCATGTCAGTGATGCCCAGTGACAGGACAAGGGGCACCAGGCACAAACTGGAACCCAGGAGGTTCCATCAGAGCAGGAGAAAGTTCTTCGATACAAGGGTTTCAGAGCCTGTCCAGAGAGGTTGTGGATTCTCCTTCTCTGGAGATTCCAAACCCCCCTGGACACTGCAATGCTGGGCCCTGCTCTGGGCGACCCTGCTGGAGCACCAGATAATCTCCAGAGGGCTCTTGCCACCCCTACCACACACTGACTAGGGTCTGGACAAGCTGCAAGTGACACAGAGACCCAGCTGGAGCCCAGCAGAGGGACAGGCAGCAGTGCTCGCTGCAGCTCAGGGGGCCGTGGGAGGCAGATCTCTGCCTGGCTGGGGTAGAGGGGGCAGCTCTGACCAGGCAGCAGTCCCCAGAGTGGCAATCCACAGTTATGCAAATCCCACCAAGTCTTTCCAACCATTTTTAGGTTGTTGTGATTTCTTAACAGTGTCTGAAATGAGGGAGAGGTGCACATTGAAGCATTCTCCACCCAGAGAAGCCACAGGCAGGCCAAGGATCAGCCAGGTAAACACACAGGCAGGAGTCATAGAGCAAGAATGTTTTATTTTAACAGGGTAAGTCTGAGTGCAGCAGCAGACCTCCTTGAGTCCATCTTGCTTCACATGCTATCAGCAGGTGGCTGCTATAATCTGGCTCGGAGTTGTTCCAGGCAGGAATCCATTTCCACCTCAACACAACCAGCTTCAGGTGGCCCAATCCTTCTCTGCAGGGTCTTTTGCCACCCCAAGGCTGGATCCTGCTGCTGAGTGTTTCAGGCTTCACTTGTCCTCATACTTGTGTTTGATGTGTTTCCACAGCTTCTGCAAGCAAAATCAAGAAGAAAAAATGCCAAATGTTCATCTTTTCAGCCATCCTGGGATTCAAGTTTCACTTTAAATCACAAATTCCCATAGAAGCTGCATCTGTAACAGGCAACAGCATGAGGGGAAAGAAGAGTCTGTAGGAAAACCTGGCCACAGGTCCCACCAGGGTACACAGCAGCACTGGGGAACAGGGAAATGGCTCAGGGGGCACACCTGGCCCCCAATGGCCCCAGCCCCACAAGGGCTCAGGGGAGCAGCACTCACAGTGCCATAGGAGGGGGTGCAGATAGAGCTCCATACCCATCTCCATGGCTTTTACACTAGAGAGGGAGGGAGCTGCTGCCATTCCCCTGCCCCTGTTGCTCTCCCCTGGTATTACTGGAGTGTTCCAGTCACGCTGCCTCAGCTTCCCACACAAGCCAGAGAGGCTGTTCCTGCTCCCAGGGGTATGGGACACACAGAATCCTACTCCAGGTACAAAATGCAGACACACTACTGGAAGGGCAGGTCTTTCCATCACCTGGTGACCTGGCCATCGTGGGCAACTGTCCTGGGTGCCTCCAGAAACACGAGGTACAGCAGCACTGCAGGACAGAGACCACGGTGCTGCAGAGAAGAAGATACAGCACGCTGAGGGGTTTTTGTACTCAGTGCAAGATGGAACTAACAGCAGCTCTGGCCTGTTGTAAGGCCCCCCCCGCATCACCTGTGACTGTCCTGAAAGCTATTATATGTCCTGCCCCCCCCGTGACTTATCAGAGTTCAGTTCTTATCAGAGTTCTTACCAGAGATATTACCAGAGCTCAGGGGCTCTGAGCAACCTGCTCTAGTTGCAGATGTCCCTGCTCCCTGCAAGGGGGTTGGACCAGATGAGGTTTAATGGTCCTTTCCCCCCCAAACCAGTCTGTGCTGATCCCACCACAGCTCTGCTTTGAAATATAAGGTAAACTTGACCTCATCCGATTCCCTCTGACCTTTGGAGACACTCGCACAGCGATGACACCCCGAACACAAGCACAGGCAGCTCGGCAAAGGCGCCGGGAAAGCTGACGACCCATGGGGCGTAAAACCTCAGCTCGACCCGTTGTAGCCTCCCTTCATCCCACCGCCTTTGGACGTCGGAGAAGCCCCGGAACACACCACAGCCTGGACACCCAGGTGGGGGCGGCTTGACCTTCACAGGCCCTGAGGCCTGATGGGTCGTGTGAGGAAAGGCCGGCACCTGCCGAGTCTTTCCCCCTTTCCTTACCCCTTCGTTGAGGTGCTCGAAGATGGCGTCGGCTCCTTGATCGAAGGCCCGCTCGAATACGACGGCGCCCAGCACGATGGTGAGGGCGAAGGTGGAGGTGCGGCGGAAGAGCGCGCTGTAGACCTGCCGCAGCAGCACCATCTTGGACGCCGCCTCTGCGCAGGCGCCGCCTACAACTCCCGGCAGCCCCGCCGAGGGCCTTGCGCCGTAACTGCCTACAACTCCCAGCAGCCTCCGCGCCACGGAGTATAAGTTGAGCTGCTCGCTGTGTTCTCTTCGTATGCGGAACGTCGCGGGGGCTGCTGGGAGCTGTAGGCAGTCGTGCACAAGGCCTGGGCCTGGCGGCGGGTGAGTTTTTACCTTCTGCTTGTTTTGGGGTGGGTTTTTTTGGGTGAAATCAACCTGTTTAGGGCAAAACGGCGGGTTAAAGGCGTCATTGCAGCCGCGGGGAAATAAGAAGCGTTGGGTAAAGCCTGTTTCTCCGCAGAGGGAGGGGCGGGGATTGGGTTCGCCCCCTTTGGGAGAGCTGCGGGTCATTCGCGGGGGTTTTCTTGTTGTTAGGGGGCGTCACAGGGTCGTTCTGGTTGGAAAAGACCTTCCAGGGCATCCCCCAGCACTGCCGGCTCACCAACAACCCATGTCCCTCAGTGCCACATATCCACGGCTTGGAAACCCCTCCAGGGATCACGGGGGCTCCACCTAGGCAGCCTGGGCCAGGGCGGTGCTTAATAACTCATCCCATGGTGAAATTTTACCTCATGTCCAGCCGTCACAGAATCCCAGAATGTCAGGGTTTGGAGGGGACCTTGAAAGATCATCGAGTCCAATCCCCCTCCCAGAGCAGGGTTACCCAGATCAGATCACACAGATCCAAGTGGGTTTTGAATGCCTCCAGAGAAGTGGGAGAGGAATCCTGTGACTCCTAAAAGCTGGAGGACACTCAGAGAGGTGCTTTGGGAAGAGCATGAGATGGCCCCATGTGGCAGAACTGACATGGAAACGTTCCTATCCACTTGGCCACCTTCTCGGGCTTATCCTCAGTGAGGCCAGACGGGCTTCAGCAGTGGTGGGAAAGAGAAGCACATTTAGGGGTTGGAAAGGGAGAACGGACAAAGGAGAGGGTGGGGGAATATTGAAGCTTAACTTGTCCTTTGGCAGGATGCTTGCTAAACAGGCATCTCCTTTTCGTTTGAGAAGAGGTCCTCAAGTGGCACTGGCTCTGTCACCTCGGGGAGAGCACGTGGGCTGCTGCACAGTCACTGCTCGTCGGTTGTCCATGTTCAGTGCCCTGCCTGCAGCTGCTGTGGGGATCCATGGGGTTTCTGGAGTGGGGCAAAGCCTCTGCTGGTGCTGGAAGCCCAGGCAGAGGCTGGAAGCAGCCGAACGTTGTCTTGTGCCCTTTGAAAAGCTCATTGACTATTTTTGCTGCTTGTCTTTAAGACCAGTCTTCCCAATAGCTGCTGCCACGGGGATGGGTTTGTGTGCCAGTCAGGGTTGTTTGTCCCAGATCAAGCTCCGGATTTACGCTGGATGTAATGGAAGCCAGAATCTGTCCCTCTGTCATTGGGAAGTCACCAGGAAACTCTGTTCCCCTAGAGATAGGAATGTGTTTAAATGGGCAGCAGAATATCAGAAGCTTGACACTTGGATTTAATTAACTTCCCATCTGTCTGGGTATCCAAAGTGGCTGAAACAGCCCGAGTCTGGGCTACGAGAGAGAGGGAAATTGAGGTCAGGGCCCAGCAGCGACACCCAGACAGAAACACGTCTGCCACCTGCCCCTTCCCAGGTCACCTTCCCCCCGTCACAGCTCAGGGATGTCGGCTGAGGAACTCGGCACAGAGTCCTGATGAAGGACCCGGGAGGGTCCCAGGTACAACCTGTAGCCCTTGGAGAACAATGCAGGGGGGGTTGGGCAGTGGTTTGAGGTGGGAAGGTGGAGGATGGTGTCTGGAGGATGGTGCCTGGAGCTTCACTAAGCTCCTCAACTGGATGTGTGCAGCAAAAACTCCTATGAAACATTACTCCAAGAGGCAGGGGTTTTTTTGTGTTAATAGTTTTAAGTATCAGGATAAAACACAAAGCCCTGAGTGGGCCTTTTTTTTTTTTTTTTTTTTTTTTTTTTTTAAATATTTTTTTTGGTTTTTTGCAAAAAAATCTGTTTTTTTTTATGTTT
>JANHGL010025927.1:5521-20676 GCA_024611195.1 Ceyx melanurus
GAAGCAGCCAGGGGCTTGGGGGGTTCCTCTGCCGCTCGTCCTGAGGACAGAGACGACTTTGGAAAGAGCCGAGGGTTTTCTGTTCAGGCACAGCAGGGACATGAGGAGCCAAAACCTCTCGCTTTCAATTCCTTTTTCTTTTTTATTTTGCAATAGGAACTCAAATGTCTAGAGCAATTTGTGGACTTAATCACTCCCCGAATGTAACATTTTTTTAAATCAAATCAGCTGTTAAAGAGCACAAGCATATGAAACCAGTAAAACTTCCATCTCTGTTTGATGTTTTACAATTTGAAAACATACCCAGGAAAAGGACAGTTTCTGGGGAGGGTGGGCAAGTCACCAGGTCGTTGGGGTTTTGGGTGGTTTTTTGTGAGTTCCTGAGCCTAAGCCCTGCGGTGCCGAGTTGGAACAGATCACTGCGGGCAAATCTGTCCCCTCTCCGCCCCTCCTCGAATGCTGCAGGTGACAGTGACAATTCCTAGCCCAGGGACATCCTCACCCCTCAGCCTTCAGCAGCACAGTGGCAGGCCCAGACCCGTCCATCCCACAGCACAACCGACCTGTCCCCAGACGTCCCCGTGACCGAGCAGCGACACCCCCGTGCCCCGGGGTGCCAGAGCATCCCTCACACACCAGTTCCTCTGGTCTCAGCACAAGGAAACGTCGCATCCCGAGAGCTCGGGGAAAAACTCCCCTTTCTGGGCAGAGAGCAAAGTGCCCGGGGGAGGAAGACGAGTCATCCCGCGGCCAGGAGAGGGCTGGCACCTACCGATGCACGTCACCCCGTCGGAGTGCAGCAAGAACTTGACGTGGCAGCCGCACTTGGGTCCCTGGTCGGTGTCGTCGCAGGTGTGCTGGCAGCCCCCGTTCCCATAGTTGCAGGTCACTGCGGGAGGCAAAGCACCGTCACCCGGCGTCCCTGTTGCCCCTTTCCCCCACCCATAAACCCGGCTGAGAAAACCCTCAGAGAGATCCCTCCCTCCCAGATCATCTCTAAAGCCTTTCGACTTGCCCCGTGGCACCTTTGGCAGACGCAAACTGTGATGTGGTTTTTTTTTTTCATCTTCCCTTTGCCTATCTCCTAAATGCCACTGGTGGAGCCCTAGGAAAGGGGACTGGTGGACCGGTTGCCCCTGACCCTTGATCTGGTGTTACAGGGGTAGGGGTGAGATTTTTTCAGGCTCTGGAATGAGTCAGGAGCTCCTGGGAATCCCTGCCAGCCCTCCCCGGGGGGCAAGGCGTACTGTTCATTTAGCTCAGAGGGAAAATAGGCTCGTGGGATTAAAACTCGATTTCATCAGCGATTTTACATGTTTGCTGCACAGAGCAAGTGAGAAACAAAATAAAAATAATTGCATAAACACATACATATCTATTTAATAACCCTGGCAGTGCCAGCAAGGTGCTGGCAGGTGATCAGACAGGCTGAGAGCACCACATCCCCCCGGGAAGAGGATTCCTGCGCTCCTCCAGTGCCAACCACACTCTCCCTGCTCACCTCCCCTTGGGAAAGTGAAGTTGATGGGACTGGAATAGGGGATGCTGCACCTCCTGAACCCCTTTTAACTGCCATTTCAGGCTGGTCAGTGTAGGGGCACACCTCATGGCAGAACAGGATGCCAGGAACATTGTCTGTAAGGATACAGTGCAGAGCTGGGCATGCAGGAGGGAAACAAAGCCAGAGGGCTCCAGGCTCAATAAACCAAGGGGTGAGGGTTTTGCAGCAGGGCCAGGAGGTCTGTACCATGGGGACAGTGTCAGGGGTCCTTGGGAGGCTGTGTCCCCATCCCTGGAGTGTTCCTTACATTTGCAGTCTCGCTGGTTCTTGGTGAGCTCGAAGCCAGGGCGGCACTCGCAGGCGATGCCACCCTTGGGGGTCTCCCGGCAGATGTGGGCACAGCCATGGTTCTTGTTCATGCAGTTCATTCCTTCTAAAAGAGAGAAGGAAACAAAGTTAAGCTCTAAAAGTCTGCTGGCACCGGTCTGTGGCAGAAGGCTGTCTGGGGTGGGACAGGGATGGGGAGATGGGGGTAACAAAGGGAAAATGTTGCAAGTGAGAACTTCGAGGGGACAGGATAATCCTGGGCAGTGCCTCAAAGGGCAGCAGCTCCTGGCACAGAGCTGCTTGGGAAGGTGGACAAAGCCACCCTGGAGATGCCACCTTCCAGACAAGCCAAATCCTGAGAGCTGGCAGTCTGCAAAGATCCCTCAACAGATGTCCATGTGCCCTGGCTCCCCTCCAGACCAGGGCGGCCACACACTGTTTTCCTAAGACTCCCCAGGAGATTCCTCCTGGGCTGCACAACTCCAGGACAAAGCAATCCCTTGGTGCCTACAGCCACTGCTGGGAAAGGGAGACCTTGAGATTTGCACCCCCTTTAATCCTGCCTCTCCCTGCATCATCTGCTGTTGCACTGGCATCATGAGAGGCCCCCGCTCACCCCTTTTGCTCCCCTGTGATCATCAGGCTGTGAGGGGGTTTAAAGGCACTGATACCCCAGCGAGCCCCAAGCTTTGGCCTCTCCTCACTGTGAGGGATTAGCCAGTGGGAGTGAAAGGGTTGTGGTGCTGCAGGAGGGGGTCTGGGATCCATCCCCTGACCCAGCAGCATTTCATCCCCTCTGCATCAGGAGGGAGATTGGAAAGCAAGAGGGAGGTTGAGAAACCGAGAAAGCGCAGAGGGAAAGGAGAAAGCCTCCTGCCAGGGTAGGAGAAGAGAGACAAGGAGCTGGCAAAGACCCCAAAAGGAAGGAAGCAGCCGTAACATTGAGGTTTAGCTCTAAAACCAAATGCTTCTGCCTTGGCAGTGCCCAAGAGCCAGAATAAAGTCAGAACAGGCTTGAACATCAGATCCTAAATCGTCCTCAGTTCTCTGCTTTTTCCAGGCTCACAGCCTGGGCACCAGCTGCAACCCTCCCACCCCTTGCCCTCAGCAGCTGCTCCCTGAGCCGGGGACTGTGCAGCAGCTACGAGATCAGTTGCAGGGTGCAGAAGGAACACAGACCTCCCTGGGCTGACAACACTCTGCAGCCGTTCAACTCAAAAAGTCAGCTTCAAACCCAGCACCTGCATCTCTGTCCCTATCAGGGGCCACCCACCGTGTCATTGAGGGGACAGGGCACCTAGTTCATCCCTCCTGGGGACATGGGAGACGCCACCATGGCTGCTGGGCCACTCTGGGCTGGGAGAGATTCCCTGGGGAGCTGAGGGACCAATGCAGCTGTGAAAGGGGAAAGCAAAACCACTCAGCTGCCTTTGCCAAGCAGTGGAGATAAAAATCAGCAGAGACGCAAAAATCTCTCATTTCCTAGTATTTTGGCTAAGAGATCGCTCCAGACGGCAGCAATTTAGAGCTGATATTGAGACAGGGCTCGGTGCTGCACAAGGCCTGGCAAGAGCAGATCAGTCTTGCAGGGTGGTGTGAGGACCTTCCATTTAATAAAACACCCTGGGTAATGTCCTCAGTGTTTGACTAAGGGGCTGCAAGGCTTTTGCTCCTGGGATGTTTATTTGCCCTGCAGCATCCTCTCCCAGTGTGCTCGTAATAAACCTCCTAAGTCTGCAGCACCAAGAAGGGTCATGAACCAGCACCCAAAGCCAGGAGTGGTCAGAGGTGCCAGGGGACAGACTGGTCTGATAAGCACAAGGAATGGAGGGTGCCCCCGGGTGAGGAACCACGCCAAGCACTCACCTTCGGGGCGCTGGATGCAGGTGTGCTGGTTGTCACTGAGGAAGAAGCCCTCCCGGCAGAAGCACTCGTAGCTGCCCATCATGTTGACACAGGTCTGCTGGCAGCCACCATTGCCCTCTGAGCACTCATCCAGGTCTGCAAAGGGAAGGTGGCAGGGTGTAAGCATGGTTCCAGGGCACACCAAGGGGATGGGGACCCCATATTGACAGGTTTGCTAGGGAGCAAATCAGTTCTGCTTCACAGCCATGATCCCCCCCCAGATCTCCCTAGAAAAGAACTGGAGATGCCAAAGGGCTGCAGGGGATGAGGGCAAAGCACATCAAGGGGGGGTTGCAGAGGTCATGGATTTTCTCCAACTGATGGCAAAAAAAAAGGTCCGGCCACATTTTATAGAAAGGAAAAGCCAAACCACAGAGAAAGGGATTTTCCTCTCCCAGGACCTCTAGAGCACCCAGGATGCTGCTCAGCTGGGATGCTGGCTGCTGCCACCCCCCTGCTCTCAGACCCTGTCACGGTCTGGGCTGCCTGCACTTCATTAGGGGGAGCTGGGAAACCTTAGCCCAGAGCAGGGATAATTACTTGTAAGGAGACACAAATCCCTGGCAGCTCTGCTGCCCTCACGCCTGTTTTGGTTTAACAAGCCAAGGCTGGAAGGGGCTCTAGATGTACACCAGTGGCAGTGGTGATGCCCTTGCCCCAGGCTGCTCCTGCTCCATCCCTGGAAATCCCTCACTTAATGAAGAGCAACAGCCCAATGCTCTCTCCGAGGGTTTTTGGGCACAAGTGCTTCGAGCAGAACTCACCGGTGCCCGGAGGTGCCAGAGCAGCCAGAATGCCAGGCAGAAGGATAACTCCACTGCATCCAGCCCTGCACCCTCTGCCCATGGTCCTGGGGCCAAGGAGCATGGGGCCCTTTGCCAAAGAAAACCTCCTGTGAACTGAAGCAGAGCCACGGCCGAGGGGAAAGCTGAGCCCCGCCAGCAGCTGCTGATGGAAACACCGGAATAGCGGCTTGGTGACGGCACGTGCCTGGGGGAGGGTCCCAGCCCTGGCTCCCCCAGCACTGCTCTCCTCACTGAGTGGCACTGCATGCACCAAAACCCCTTGCATTTGGGCAGAGGTGGACGCTCAAGCAGCACGGGTGCCTTGCACTGTGCCCAGCCCCTTGCAGGCCCCAGAGGATGCTGCAACCCTGGGAGATGCTCAGCAATCAAAGCAGAGCTGCAGCTCCCACTGGAAACTGCTGCAGGAGCAGAGTCCAGGAGCACCCACAAACGTGCTACCTGGGAGAGGAGGTGTTGAAAATATAATCTCACACACGGTCACCTGTAGGGCAGCTGAGGGCTGGCAGCCAGGCTGTGGCCAGGCACAAAAGGGACATCCTCTGCCATGGCAGGAGCCTTGCAGCTTCCTCCAAGGCTCATCCCAGACAAGCTATGTCCTGCAGATGCCAATAACTCTCTTCAAATCCCTTTGGTTAGAACACGGGCTTAATGTCTTGAGACTTCTCCCCCAAGCTCCTCACAAAAATGAGGAGGCAGCCATTCAAACCCGATGGCTGAAACAAGACTCCACCACTCTAATACCTGTTTTATTAAATGCAATGGAGATGGGCAGAAGCCAACAGGGCCCGTATCAGGGTGGGGGCTCAAATTCCTGTCCTGGTTCAAAAGGTCGCCCAGGGTGGGAGATGCTGGGGCCGCCCCGAGCCAGCTCCGGCTCAGCCACTGCCCACAGCAACCAGAAAAGCCTGGTCTTGCAGGCAAAGCACTGTCAGAACTGGGGGGAAGAAGGATGGGAAGAACCCACTGGGGTTCATCCCTGCTGCTCCCCAGGAGCAGTTGCTGGGCAAATCCAGCCGGAGCACAGAAGGTCTCAGCATCCTAGTCTATAAAATGGGCTCCAGGGGATAAACCTGCAGCATCCCTACAGCAAAGCAACATGGCTGAGATGCTGGGATGAGCCAAGGAAAGGCTCTAGAGGGGAGCCAGGGCTCCCCACCCCAGGTTCCCCCCTTGCTCGGCTGCTCCCCAGCCACCTCCATCCCCTCCTACCCAACTCTGTAAACACATGACGTCTGTGGCTCGCCAAGCCCGGCTCTCCTTTCTTCTCCTTGGGCTCATCCTCCCCTGGGAGAGGAAGGCAAAGCCGCCCGCCCGCGTCTCCTCCCAGCTGTGTAAATCTCCCCCCTCCCCGAGGAGGCTGCAAAGATCCCGGTGATGGTGGTTAATGCAAAGCGTATGTGTCCGTAATCCCTTCCCCCTCCTCCTCCTCCTCCCAGTGATGAGCTCATTAATGACCCCTCTGCAGACATTAATTAGAAAGCAGCATGAGCTCCAGGCAGAGGGAAGGCAGGCAGCCCCATGCCCCGGTGATCCCACCCGTGGGTGCCGTAGGAGGAAGCGGGTGCAGGAGCCTGGCTGGCCCCAGGGCTCTGCCAGGACATTTGGCTCTGCCATGGCCGGATGGAGTTTGGGGCAGTGGGAAGTGGCGGGAGGATGTGCGGCCGCTCTGTAGGCAGATGCTGGGTTTGTCTTGGCCCAGGGATTATTTACCCAGTCCCTTCGCTGGGTCCCATCCCCACTGTATTTACTATTAACTCATCTATTTTGGCAGGTGCAGGGCTGACCTGGAGCGCGAGTGAGCGGCAGGGCCTGGGTGAGACCTGCCAGCAGGTCCTGCCTTCGGCACCAGAGCAGAGCCACGGGCCCGCCGCTCGCAGCAGCAGGATGCGGCCATGGGGAGGCTGCAACTGGTGCTCAGCATCCCCAGTGCCAACTTTCCCAGTCTTGCCTCAACCCAACCTCACACCCATGAAATGTGACGTAATCCTGCCCTCAATGAGCCATCGTGGCACAGGACGCGTCTGCAGCCAGCCTGCCACCCGGGGAATGCCACCGCGGTGCCCCAGTTCTGGGGAGGTCAGAACCCGGGAGGCGCCCAGCACAAAAAGCCAGCAGGCTGGTCTCAGAGCTGCTGAGCAGCTGCGACTTGCTGGCACCTCACCCGCTGTGTCAGGGGGCCCATCCCTCACCTAGGCAGTTGTGGCCGTCGTGCGCCAGGCGGAAGCCGTCGTAGCAGGTGCAGCGGTAGTTGCCGGGGATGTTGACACACTCGTGCACGCAGCCCGCGTTGTCTTCCCGCTCACACTCATCGACATCTGCAGAGAGAGGAGGGCAGGAGAGCTGCAGAGCTGCCGGGCTGACAGCCACCGGGCCGCATGGGTGCTGCTCCCTGTCTCTGTACAGCTGGTACCGTGCCCCGGGCTTTCTGCTTATTCCAGCAGGTCCCCAGCTCCATTATCACCTACAGCATCCCTCCATATCCTGCAAAACCAGCTCCAGCCTCCCGTCTAGACCCTGGGCTTCCAGCTAACCAGCTGTTTTTAAAGCACTGTGCTGGGAATCACAGGGATTTCCCAGCTGTGGTGGGCAGAGCTGCTGGTCTCCATGGCGAAGCCTCACTGTGCATGGAGCGCTTTAATCTCTCTGCTATTTGTACTCAGCCCATCCTGACCCCGGACCTCCTCTGAGCAGAGCCAGGATTCTTTCCCCTGCTTTTCTAGTGCTGCTTCTCCAAGGAGCCCATTTTCTTTCCATGACCTACTCAGCTGCATATATCTACATCTCTACCTGCACCTACATCTGCATCTACAGCTACATCAACTATATCTGTATCTGTATATCTTATTTCTAAGCTCAGAATCATAGAATAATTACGGTTGGAAAAGACCTTTAAGATCTTTGAGTCCAGCCAAGTCCAAGCTTCCCATGTTTTAGCTGCTAACCCAGATCTGCAGATTCTGGGTTGGAAATCCTGCAGTTAAAAAAAGCCCAGCTTTGTTTAAAACAAGCCCCAGGTGACTCTCCTGGGGCTGGGCAGTCCCAGCCTTGCTAACATGGCTCTGTGGAGCAGAGGAGGGAGCGCAGAGGAGGGAGAGTGGTGGCTGCCACTGCCACCAGTAAGGACAGTCACATTTCTCATGGGCTGCAGTGTCAATAGGCCAGGGCTATGGGGCAGAAAAGACAGTAGAAGGTTTGCAATGGGCTGGGCTAAAGAAGGAGCCTTTTCTCAAGGGCAGAGGACATTGCTGATGACCTGTCTCCAACAACAGGGCTGACACTTGGCTCCAGTGACATGTCCCTACCTTTGCAGTGCTTCCCATCACCAGTGTAGCCGGACTTGCAGATGCACTTGTAGGACTTGGGGGTGTTCTGGCAGATGGCATCGATATGGCAGTTGTCAGTACCCTCCACGCACTCGTCGACATCTGCAAGGGGAGAGGTGGGGAAAGAGCTGGGGAGATCCAGGAAGGATCCCAGCAATGGGAGAGCTGGGGAGTGATGGGCAGAGGCCAGGGAAGCTCTCCACCATCTCCCCTCAGGAGCCATCACCTAAGGTGATGAAGCCAAGCAGCCCCTCCAGCTTTTCAACCTCCCCCAGAGGCAGGGAGGCTCGCGGGTGCAGTTCTGCTTTGCTTCTTCCTGGCATCACAGCACCCAGCCCTGACACCACAGGTGATGGTCTCGCAGTGGGGTAGGGTGAGCGGCCGGGTCTGCTCCCCAGCAGCACTACCTGCATCCCCACTCTTGTACAAGCCACCCTGAGGCTCCCCGACCCTTCCCATATCTGGTGACAGGAAACGCTGCTCAGGCGCCCCTAGCCCGGGCTGGAGCCAGCCCAGGCAGAGGTGAAAGTCTCTGCCTCCAATTAGCCACTTCCTGAGCCGACCAGTCACCCAAATAATCGTCATTGCTTTCTATTCTTAGGCGTGGAGGAATGTGCAGGAATTAGCAGGGACCCAACTGAATAAACCTGGGAGCTGGAAGCAGGAGAGAGACCCAGGAAAAACATCCCGCCTTCCTTGGGGACACAGCTGAAATCCATGTTCCCCTCACCCCTCTGCCCTTCAACCCACTCATCTGGGATGCAGAGCTGTGGTACCCAGAGCACCTCAAGCAGTGATGCTCAAGGGTTTGCCATGTCAGGAGTCTGAGGGAGCAGAGGTTTTAGTGGCATTTGGGAAATAATGAAGCCTGGAGTGTGTGGGGTGGACATTTATGAGCAAGAAGCTGTTCCCCTGACTTCTTCTGCCTTCCACACTCGGGCAGTAAGGAGGTGTGGTACCTCGGAGCAGGCATGTGCCCTTCTCTGGCTGGCAACACCTGGCACTGGTGCAAAGCAGCTGGGTATGGGCAGGGGCTGAGCAGCACCCACAGCCCCTTGGCTATGGGCAGGGCTCCCAGAGCACCCTGGGCTCCCCGCTCCAGCTCCTTGGGCACGTGGGGAGCATCAGCACTGCTCCAGAGGGGGTTCCTCTCCACCACCTTCCGTGAGGGTCTCAGCAGGGAAGGGGGATCTGAGGGTCCCTCCAGCACCCCTGTACCCCATAAAAAGGAGCCTGAGGCCGCAAAGGTCTCAGCTGCTTTTAAAAAGCAGTTTTTCAGCAGCCCCATGAACTCAACTGCTCCGGATCGTCCCCAAGGACATGAAACATCTCATCAAGTCACGAGCAGTCCCATCAGCCCCCCTGGGACAGGGGTTGTGGCCGCGGGACCACCGGCCCGAGCCTCGTCCCGGCCACCCTGGTGCTTTTCTGCCGGGAGATGAGTCACAGGGGGGGAGCTTTGCCTTTGCACCGGGGAGGCGGCACGTGCCTGCGCATTGGATAAATATTTACAGCCCGCATTCATATTTGTTATTTGACATTAGCCATGGCCCGCGGCCACCACGGCCCCCTTGGGCCATTAATCACCGGCTGGAGGCTGACCCACCACGGCAGGGACGACGGAGGGGATTGCACGGGGGACTGGCACCCTGCTCCTGGCCTGCACCAGCACCTCCAGCACCCACGGCACCAGCCACGGTGCCACCACCCACCATCCCCGGGGAGAGGCTCGCAGGCCACCCTGTACCAGGGGTCCCGTGGGGAGCTTGGTTGTCTCTTTCAGGGAACTGAGCATGGCTCAGGGGTGGTTCCTTCCCAGCAAAGCTTCACACTTGGCTGCAAAACCCACTCCTGCTGCCCCACCACATCCTTGACCCACCTGCAAAGGTTCCATCCCACAAACAGAAAAGTGCATGCAAATGGACTCAAAGAATCATTAAGGTTGGAAAAGACCTCTAAGATCATCAAGTCCGACCATCAACAATATATAAATAATAAAATACATAATCACCAGTGGAAAAAATCCCTGCAAAAGCCACAGGAGCACAGAGCTCCCTCCTCCCCAGCCATGCTTTCAGGCTTCAAGGGCCTTTCAGCACCAGAGGAAGAATTTCCTTCACCATTTGGCATCACAGTGACTTTGCTGCCAGCTCCAGCATCCCTCGCTGGGGTTCTCGGGTGGGTGGTGGGAAGGACATGGCATCGGAGTGGGGGGGGACAGTAACAAAGCTGAGAGTGAACCAAAGATCTGCTGAATTTAGGTGCCTTCCAACCTCTGATTGTAGGAGTTTGCACATCCTGGGCCCCAGGGGGGCTGGAACCATTCCTGAGCTCTTCCTCCCTCAAATCAGGGCTCAATGCTTCGAGTCAATGGTGCCAAGGTGAGAGGTGCCAGGTCTCAGCACCCCAGGCACCCACCCTGGTGTACAGGTGGGAAGCAGAACCCCAACACTACAGCACACCCATCAACCCCCAGCTCCTTCTCCTAAAACCACCCGAAGCCTCCCCCAGCCATCACAGCTGACATTTCCCCAGCCTTTTGCCAGACATCCTGCTTTTTAAGGGGAGTTTATTTTCTATTTCTTTTTCCTCCCGTGCCCTCTAACTGAAGACAATGAACAATGTCTGTGTGGCTGAGCACAATGCTGTGCCTTTCCCACCCGTGCATCTATATTATTACTTTTTTTCTATCTTTTTTTTTTTTTTTTCCATTCTGTAACTTCAAAATCCCTCTAACTTTGGAAAGATTACACAGCAGCAAGAAGTACAAAAGACAACATTATAAATTTGCCACTCTGTAATTTTTCCAACGCTGGAGACATTCTGAAAGGTTACAGAATTAAGAAAAAAAAAAAAAAGAAAAAAAGGGGGGGAAAAGTATGTGTGCGGATGGGAAGAGCTAATAAACACCCTCCTCAGCACCCCAGGAGCCAGCCCGATTGGCAACGAGCCTCATTTCAGGATGCTGAAATTCCAGCTCCTCAGAAGCCTCCTTCAGAAACTATGCAGCGAGTGAAACAAACAAACAAACGACCTCTGAAAACCTAAATTTCTGCATATTTGTCAACCCAAGTGGCTCTGTCCCACAAATGGGCAGGTTTGCTGTCGAGACAGCCCCGTTTCTCCCTCAGCAGCATCTTCTCCATCCCAACACCTGGCAGTGGCCGCGCTGCAGGTGCTCCCAGCAGCCGCCGAGGAGCATCAGGAGCCGAGCACAGACAGATCTCTTTAAACAAAAAAAACCAATTATTGACATCCCTGACCCTATTTGCTCTTGCAAACCCCTCGCTGGGGTGTCCCCTATTCATCCTCCTGCTTCAGAGGACCTTTTGGAGTCCAGGTCCTGCAACCAGGTGGGTTTTTTGAGGGGTTAGCCACATGGGCCCCCAGTCACTTCCCTTCTCGTGTGAATAACCAAAGCTGCCCTTTTTCACCCAAAGCTGCCTGAAACGGGCCCAACCCGGGGCGCAGGTGGGAGCATCGAGACCCAGGTCCCCCGAACCCGGGCAGGTTATTTCATTCTGACAAAGATGTCAAGTCCCGTCGGGCACCCGAAGTCTCCACGAGGGTCTCGCCTGCGTCCAGCAGCCCCCACGCCCTGCCCGGCCCCAGCTCCCACCCAGCCGCCCTTCATGGGTAAGGCGGGCTGGCCGGAGGGCGAGAGCATCCTCGGCGCACGGCGGGGTTTGCGGGAAGGGCAGGAGGCTGCGGCGCTCGCCCCACGCCCCGGGCCATGTTTTTTATTCCGTTGTGGGTGGGATTTTCCAGCGCTGGCTGTTGGGCCCCGTTCCGCTCCAGCTGCAGCTTTATTCTCCATTTCAAAGGCAGCGGAGGCAGACGGTTTCAACGCCACTGCCATAGCGAGCCTGCCAAAAGCCAGGGCTGGGAGGACCGGCGAAGCCCCCGGGACCAGCGCCCGCCCCCCGGGGAGGCAAAGGGGCTTCGACCGGGGCTGGCGGAACGGGCGGCAGAACCCACGGGCACCCGGGTCCCGTGTGGGCAACCTATGGCATCGCTCTGCCCGTGATGCGGGACGGTGAGCAGGGGGATAAAGCAATGGTTCGTATATTCTTAGAGGCTGGATTGAGGCTCTTTCCTCATTTCCTCATTCCCTTTTTAAAAAAAATTAATAGATAATAACAGTTGGTTTTACCCATAGGATGAGAGCCCCAATGCATTTGAGGAGGGGGCCGAGACAAAGCAGCAAAAACTCACCAGAAAACCCTTGACCAAACAAAAGCACCCTCCTTTTCCTCTCTCCTGTAAGCGCTTCAGCTTTTTCTTTCAAATTAATTTTACTCTTTATTTTTATATAGGCATATATATTAACAGCCTGTCTGTATAGGGATGTGTGTGTAGCTGTTGGCAGACCCACGGAGTTTCCACTCAGCCTTAATGCCAAATTAAAGCTTTATAACTTCAGTAGCTCTTTTTTACCAGGGTATTAATAACCACCTCAGACCGTGGTGCAGTTTATTAATCATTTGTTCACCCAGGGAGCCTGCGAGGGCCACTCGTGCCGCGGCGGGCTGGGCATGGGGCACAGCCACGGGCGGTCACACCCTGCCAGGTGGGGCGACAAGAGAAGGGGGAGATGGGGACAGGGAAGGTGCTCTGGGGGGTGGTTTTTTGCAGCTCAGCAGAGATGCGTCACCCCAGCTCAAGATCCTAAACTCGGGTGGTTGGCTGTGGCTTTGTGCTGGGATGTGGGTGCTGTGCCAGGGGTCCCTGGGTGGGTACCTGCACTCAGGACAGGTCAGAGAGGATTTCTGACTCTCACTGCCTGCACCAGCCCCTCACATCCACCCAGTTCTCCCAAAAGCAGGAAGGACTTGGTCGATGCCACCACGGCACTCGGCCCTACAGAATGATGAAGAATGGATGAAGCACAAAGAATCACAAGGTGCAGTGAGGAACTGAGAGGGCTCCCAGCCTGGTGACTCCATCATCCCATGTCTAAACCCCACTCTATGCCCTCACACTGGGCTTTGCTTCCCCAAAGCCAGCAGGGCCCCAAAAGGGGCTTTTTCCCCCCTCATCGATGTTTCCCACTCCTGTGAGGACAGAGCTCCCCATCCCCTGCACCAGCCTGGGTCATCCCGATGGATCCCAGGTCCACCACCCCCGGGGATGGAAGCGCTCCCTCCATCCCCATCCTAGTGCCAACAGGGAGGCTCATCACAGCATCACAGAAAGGTTTGGGCTGGAGGGACCTTCAAGCCCACTTAGCTCATCAAGGGGGGCTCGACGTTCCACGCCCCGCAGCACGGTCATACCCCACGGGACCTGTTCTGCTGTTGCTCCTTCACCTCCCCAGGCTGACGGAGCTTTCCCGTAACAAAGCAGAGTGTTTGTTTGTTTCCAGCCTCTGCAGCAACAATCGCCACATCCCCAGAGAGAAGCTGCTCTCCCCGAACCGCGGCCAGGCTCCGCCAGCACCGCCAGACAGAGCAAACTCTATTTGCCATCCCAGCCTTCTCCTGAAGCCTCCTGGGGGACTTACAACTTTGAAAGTGAAGGTTAAGGCTACTCATGCATATTTCTTTCCTAAATGGATGACTTCGGTGCGACCGTCTGCAAAGGAAAAATCTATATAAAAATAAAATAAAATAAACCCAAAGCAGAAAGCGATAAAAGCTGCCGAGCAGCTTGGAGACAGCAATCCATCTCCACACGGGAAGACTCGAGGTGTCTGAATATTTATACTCCCGTTGGCAGTTATAAAAAAACCCCTCTTCTTCCCTCCTTCCTACCCCCCCCCCCCCCTCCCCTTTTTAATCTCGGTACAGGCTTGTCAGCCGCCCTCAGTCAAAGATCTCCTTTGAACTGCTGTATGTTGAAATGTTTACAGTTTTACATTTCATATTTCAGAGGGGTGGAGGGGACCGGCAAAACCGTCACACACTGGGAATGCATGAGAGGGGAGGAAAGCGGAGGCCAAGGGGAGGAGGTTTGGCACAAGGGGAGGGGAATCGAACGGCATCTCCACGCTGCAATTGGAAAATTTTAGACTCCTAAAAAAAAATAAAAATAAATATATCTCTATAAAATACTAATAATCCGTGGTGGCGTAGGCTCTGCAGGTGCATCCCCACTGAACCCAGCTCCCTGCGCCGGATGGTGGCTCCGTCCCTGGGTGGCACCAGCCAAAAGGGTTGGTTTCCACAGGGGCCCATCGAGGAAGGCTGGGACTGTGGGCACCCTATGCTGGGTGGGTGCCCAGGGCTGCCAAATGGGGTGCTGGGGAGATGCTGCATCCATCTCCCAGACCCTTTCCCCCAGCTTCATCCGAGGGGATGTGCAATCCAGCTGCAGGAAAGGGTGGTGAATCCTGTGGGGTGGTGACGCCAGAAAAGCTCAGCAAGGTCAGATCTGGGCACTCCCTGGCACAAGAAGAGGGTGCAAATCTGCCAGTTCTTGGGCTCTACCCTTCCCATGGCACTGATGCCAGCAGATGATGGGCAAGGGCACTGCTCCGTTGAGACTGGGAGCTCAGGACCGGCTCTTCTGCCCGTCTGGCTGGGAGATGGACTGACAGATGATGGGATGGGGCTGGGAGGGACATTACCAGTCCAAAAACCAGAGGAGCTGTGGGTACAGCAGCAGCTTGGGGCTGCTCTGGCAGAACATGGCACAGGGACCACAGGGAGACCTCATCCCAGCTGAGTGTGTGCCGGGAGCCTCCCCAGGGTTGTTTGGATTTATATTGTCTGTTCTCTTGAAAGCTTTCCTAGCCCTGAAGTGACCCAATAAACCCTGCAGACAGCCAGGTCCTCTCTACACACCCTGCAGGCCCGCGGGCAGCTCTGCTAAATCCTTCCTTCCCTACAGACTAAACTTTCTGGGGTAATTCAGTGTGAGAAATGAGGCATGTCTACCCAAAAGAGCAAGCCCTGCCCACGGCACGATGTTATCACAGCACAACAAGCCCATCTGACAGCAGAGGAGCCGTCCCCAGCCTGTGACAGTCACCTGGCCAGGGTGGCTGCCCCAGCAAGGGCTGAGGCTTCAGTGAGGGCAGAAGGGTGATGTGTACCCCATCCCTGGGGCATCACCCTGCAGAGGCACTGGGGATGCTTAATGCTTTTCAGATATATGCTATTGAAAGATGCCCCTGGCACACGAGACGTCTTTGAAGAACTCAATGACACTTGTGCATGCAGAAAAAACAGGTGACAGCAGGTTCCTGAGACAAACACGGATTGTCTGCCATCTGTGATGCCAAGTCCGAAAAGGACCTCCTGGTTCAGCCCTGCCCAGAGTCTTTGCATCTCCGTGGGCACCACCCTTCAA
>JANHGL010025928.1:9127-37986 GCA_024611195.1 Ceyx melanurus
AGATAAGATTCTTCAAAGAGAAATGGCATGGTGATTGGAGAGTAGTAACTCAAAACATATTAGAATAGTAATATATTTGTAATTAAGAGCATATTTGAGTAGTATCTCAAACCACATAAGAAATGGCTTTTAAGGAATTTAAGCATTTACTGAATGTCTTTCAAGGAGTTACCAATACAAAGTATTGAATGTATGTGCTTTCTGGGACTTGAAGTGATATTCTTTGTGTATGCAGATTTTAATGATGACAAATAATTAAAACTAGAATATTCTTTTCAAACGTACATGCAGAGATGTGGATGGTGACAAAGAAACTTCAGTAGAACAACTGCTTAATACTAAATTTAGGAAAGACCAACAGATTCTGTTAATAAACCACTGAGAAGCATCCTGGCATCAGAAACCCTACAGAGAAATACTGCTTCCCATCTTACACCCTGGAACCTGATACTGTATGACATATAAAGTAGCCTCTAAGGAATACTGCGTTCTAAATATATTCTTGACACCAATGTACAACTACTTCAATCTGTAAATTTAGTTACTTTTTTTTTTTCTGTGCTAGAGGACACAATTTTGCTTGAACAGGAATTGAAGTCACTTCTGATGTTTCAATTTGTGTATACCGTTCACTACTACAATCAAGGAATAGAATTTTATCTTTTAGTGGTTATTGTTTATAGTAACTTCATATTTGTATTTTGGATTTTCACTTGGAACAATCAAAACTAGTAAGAAACATCCTGCACGTAAATTCTATTTCCTCTTCTCACCTATTAATATTCATATTTCATGCCATGCACAAGCATTAAAAAGCCTCTTGGCTATGTTTAGTCTTAGAGACTTCGAGAAAGATGCAGATTCAGTGCTTGGGTTCTACTGAAGAGCAAAGTTAAGAATGCAGTAGCATAGCTTTTTGGCAGAAAGTCTGTTTTGAATTTGTTATTCCAATAAAAATGCCTCGATATTGCTGTTGCTAATTAAAGAAAAGTTGATTGCTGGCAATCTTGCTGATCAAGGGGAAAAACACACAGGACTGAAAGGAGTGAAGGAGCTATTTAGAGAGTTTGATGCTTAGGAAAATAATGCTGGCACTTAGGTAATGCAGGAGCCAGTGCTTCAGCAAAGGCTGAAGGAAGGAGTGATGGAAGGAATGGCCAAAAGGACTAACTGCTGTAGGTTAGAGCCACAGTCGCTGAGTTGGCTGAAGCATCTGCATTGCACAAGTGTGGGGAAAGGGTTTTTATATAACTTTTATTTTTATCTGGCCTTCTGCAGTAATCTGTTTTTATTTTTAAGAAGTTAATTATTTAGGTTTATATTTGAATAAAACCCGTTTGTTTTCTTTTTAATGCAGAAGCCTTTTGGCCTCTCTGGAGTTCTTCTTCCTAGACTTACAGGCGAAGGTCTAGGCATTTCCACTGCAAAGCCCTGCCTGCATTAAAGCCTAATCAAAGAGATTTTATAAATCTGATGAGTGAGGCAGTAGCAATGAACTCTGTTGGGTATATTACCATGGAGTTTTTATCTTTGTTTCTGGTCTAAATATGTTAATTACTAAGATGACAGTTATCTGACAGAACATCTGTATTAAGAAAACAAGTATTAAGTTTCTCAAGATCTCTGATACTACATTGGAATAGCAGAATCTTGAACAAAATATTTGTGGGGACATTGAAACTTTACCTGTTCTGCCCATTCTGTATACCTTTCCATTCTGTTTTTATTCAACAAGATGCCTGTTACTACTACTTCATTTAAGTTCTCTTCAACAAGTTCTGTTAGTTTCACCAGCCCTGACAGAGTCAAGGTGAAGTGCAAGCATTTTTTTGACATCCTATTTCAAGCAATTACCTCTTCATCATCTTTTGTCTTATTCACTTGGTTTCTTTTTTTGTTTTGCTTTTTTGTTTTTTTGTGAGATATACACTCTTGTGAGACAGTCCTTGTATAATACATAATATAACCAACAATTATACACGAGCTGGTTAAACTTAGGGCCCATTTCTCTTGAAAGAATCTTGTCATTTTGTGTAAAATTTTCTGACAGTGAAATGAAGTGACAACCTTTTCTCCCTTATTATCTTATCCTTATTATACTCCCTCTAGTGTGCCCATAACCTTCCTTTATTTTGTGCTTTGTGAGTTTGTGTGTGTGCATGCTGTGCATCACTGTGTTAGGCAATGCAAAAAAAAAAAAATAAAAAAATAGTGCAATTCCCTAAACGAGAATGCCCATTTAGGGAAATTTGAATAGCTAGTAAAATCAGGACAATCATTTAGTCAGTTTTTTTAGATCAACAGTAGATAAACTCTCAGTTTACATAAATAAAGTTCCACAATAATTCCCACACTGCTTCTAGTTGACTTGGTAAAATTAATCTTTCCTGTGCAGCTTTTCTGATGGTATTTGAAGAAAATGAGAGATTAAGCATTTCTTAATACCTATTGCCCCCTACAGACAAACTTGAAGATGACAAACTGAGTATAGAGGGAGAGAATATGTGACTTTACCGCAGACTGTAACAAGTCCAGTTTTACCTGGCTTAAAAGTGAGCTTCTGAGGATGAGAAATCATCTTGCCTATGTTCGTGAGGTTTTAGCTTAGTTGTTTATTTTTAAATGTAGCCATGGTAATATAAAGAGCAAAAGCTGAAAACAAAGAAAACAAAGCAATGCAGTACATCAGACTACTGATTTTCAGTCTAGCAATGGTGTGACATCTTGAGTGCTGTCATTTTTCTTCAAGCCTTTTCTTCCACTGGAAATAGAAAATATTAAATCACCTTTTGAATTTCTCATTAAATCTATGCAAACCAATATCCACCATATCTGGACAGGAAAAAAAATCACGCAGAGAGAAATGCATTTATCAGTGAGACACCTTTAAAAACTGATGTTCTGTATTAATAACCATTGAAGATAGAAAAATTAAACTTGAGAATGTGGACAGTCACAGATGCCCATATATATAGAAAAGCACTTTCTTTTGAACCTGCAGTTACAAAGGAAATAACACAATAACTGCAGAAAGTAATGATGTCATAATGAAATAAGCATATATCATATCAGTGAATTTGCATGAATTTTTCAGTATGAAATCCAGTAATTAGGGGAAAACTTTAGCAAGCAACGATTAATCGCAACTTACTTAACTAAATGCATAATGTAGTAAACATGTTTCCACACAGAACGATCAAAATGTTCATTAAAATATGAGCTCTCATTCTATTTCAATTTGCATTAATGGTTCTTCAATTAGGTAACTGCTCTTGCAAAAACCTTTCATAGGTCTGTTCTTCTTAGGTCACTTCAAATGTGTTAGGAGACATCTTGGGAGACTAGTTCTGTCTGCCCTTCAGGAAACTGTGCCATGGTTTTGCCCTTCTGCTAAAATCCAGGGTGTAACAAAAAATCCTCAAATGGCAAGAAAATGTAATGCCATGGGTGTGTGCTAAAATGTGATGACATTACCATGTCAACCTGACTTTATTCAGAATTCCTCTGCACCTGTGAAGATATATCCTTCTGCACAATGAATCCATAATGGCAAAATTATCTAATAAGCAAGAAGAGATTCCCTGTATTGTTATTTGACAAGTCCAATCCAGACTATCTCATAACAGTCTTACAGGCAGCCAGCTGCCAGAAAGTCTCAGAATGACACCTCTGTTCTTACTGACTACAAATCTCTTAGTCATTACAGGAAACTCCCTCATTACCTTATGGCATTAGTACAACATCAAAGACCTGTTATTGAAGGCTTACTAGTTGTGTTCTGCAGAAATTACACATATTTTCTTGTATTTTTTTTTCTTTCTCGTTCAATCTTCATTTAAGCATAATTTTAAAATTTCCTGACATTCATGATGTGAATATCATGAGATTATATCAGCTAGTATATTTATGGCAATTTATTATAATTACCTATGCACCAACTCAGTGTTTTAAAACAACACTAGGAAAAATAATTTCTGTATCTGTTTTCATATTGTGTACTCTATTTGCTTTAATTCTCAAAAGAACATCACAGTACCTAACAAACATAATAAACCTTTTAAATCACAACTATGTGAATAAAGAATACAATGCAATGACAAAATCTCTGTATTCATCCATCTTCTTAACCTTTAATTTAATATTTCTAGTGAGAAAACCAAGATTTTTAACAATTACTTATCTTAATAATAATAATAATAAAATTTAAAGCAGAAACTATATGTAGTATCCATGTTATCTTTAGAGCTCATATATTTTTCTTCACCAAGAACATTTGTATGCTTTTATATGCCAGATTCTCAAGTTATGCTAGTGTAAATAATCACCATAATCAAAAATACATCACTGTGCAGCCAAAGATTCCTAACATTAACTTAATGTGGCAGGAAGATCTGATGATGGTCTATGAGTTCCTAAGTTAAAAACTCAGCTAAAGTTAGAAAAGAATACCACCTCCTTTAATTTACAAGAACACGTAGAGTAAGATGTAGGTGTAGAGGTAAAATGGATAGGATCACCCACAGAAGCATGCTTTGCTTGATTGCATCTGCTTTGATTTTCCAAGGCTCAACTGCACGTTTTTGAGTTGTTCATATGATTTCATGAGTTCTTCACAGACAGCCATAGGTAGAAGTATAGAGGAATACTCAAGCATCTCACAATTAGATTATTTTCTAAAATTATTCCAAATAAGTTACTCTTGCTGTGACTCTGCTGCAGGTTTTGGCATAATATATGCTCCTGCATAGCTAATAAAAATGTTACTTGGGGTTACTTTTGTCTGAGTTTCTTTTGGCTTTATTTATTGGACATTCCAATTTTAAGCTATCGTTATCTTCGTGAAGACCCAAAGAAAATATCTTGTTTTCTATGAGCTAAAAGTCTGATGAAATACCATGGAATAATTATTTTCTACCTTCTTGTTTCTATATTAGTAGATTATACCATCTATTTATGAGACTTGCAGCTCACAGTGGAGTCAATTTTGCATGCTTATGCCAACACTGCTTTCAAGCAGATAACATTGAATCACAGAAATAAGCTACAAATTCAAGAGTCCTTGGCAGTTTGGAGATTGAGGAATCCAAAAAAACATATGAAATACCTTAAAATATTAAGTGTCTCTGCTGTAAATATAAGGGCTATTCAAACATGAAAAATTCCCAGTGTCAAGTCCCAGGTGAGGCCATAAAGGGAGGATAATTAATAGCTGTTTTTGAAAACCCCACACTTGAAGCAATCTACAATTATATGAACTGTATTTGTCTACATTAGATTTCTACTTATGTGGTCTCTTGTTCATGGAAATTGCTATACGTGTATGATTTCCTACCTGGAACATGTTAAGGAGAACATGACTAATAAAGGCTGCTGAAATGGAATAAAATGAAGCTAACAAACCCCCCCCCCCCCAAAAAAACCCCAAAAACAACCAACCACCCCAAAACCCAAGAAAATATATCAAAATAAATAATTTTTCTATATTATATTCCTGACAATCCACTAACAGATTTGCAATTATCAATAAATACAAATCTGGTCCCTAATTATCAAAAGACAATTTAAAAGTCACATATCCATGGGAGGAATTTAATTTAATACCACGTTTGAAATAGAAAAAATATCTTTAATACATTCATCATATACTCATCAATAAAATATGAAGTCACAGGAAAGATTACTCTGTGTTTTACTTAGACTGTATTCTGTTAAGGAGGTAAGAGGATTATCCTTAATCCATTGGGATATGTTTCTTTCTGAAAGAATACACTTCAGTACTTCTATTAACATGAATTATGCTCTTTCTCACTACACATAGGGAGAACATTAAGGGTATGGGTGGAAACTTTGCAAGTGAGGAATCAAGAAACCCTGACCTTATTTCTCTATAATGGAGGAAATCATCTTCTGAGTCATGTCCTCCTGTATTATCAGCAGTGACTGCTAAATATAATCACTCTGGTTCTTTTACCCTTTTCTGTAACTTCCAGGATATTTAAGACTGGTTGCAAATAAAATAAATTATCAGGCAGCATGACATACGCTAAATATGGCAGACACAACAGTATCGTGGCAAAGATTAAGATATATATATATATATTTTTTTTAATCTGATGATTTTTGGTGTCTGTGAAAAGAATTACACCCTTAGAAAATAAGATGCTATGCTTATCTTTAGAATGAGTGTTCTTTATGGCTGATATTAATGGTTTCATTTAGTGATTAAGAAATTAAAATTTTATCTGACATAATTACAATAAAATTGTGCTGTAGAAGTGATGATACTTTTTATTTCCAAGTTGAAAATGCTTGCAAGGATGAGAGTAAGGAAGCATATAACTCTGCCAGAGGGAAAAATCTACACCTACTCCATGCTGCAGCTGGGGTAGGAAAGACTTGCACAAAATGTAGTCTTTTAAAGCAATTCCTGGGTGAAATCTCATGGGACAGGGCACTAGGGAGCAGAAAGGCCCAGGATAGTTGGTTAACATTTAAGGACCTCTTCTTCTAAGCTCAAGATCAGTTCATCCCAGTAAGTGGGAAATCGAGAAAGGGAGCCAGGAGACCTGCATGGTTAAGTAAGGAACTGCTAAGCAAACTTAAGTGGGAGAATCTACAGATCATGTAAGGAGGGGCTGGCCACCTGGGAGGAGTATAGGACTGTTGTCAGAGAATGTAGGGAGGAAACTAGGAAGGTTTAGACCTCGTTGGAACTCAACCTGGTAAGGGAGATCAAGGATAACAAAAAGGGTTTCTTCAAATATATTTCAGGAAAAGCTAAGGTTAGAGGCATTGTAGGCCCTCTGTTGAATGAGGCAGGTGCCCTGGTGACAGAGGACACAAAGAAGGCAGAGTTACTGAATGCCTTCTTGTCTCTGTCTGTATTGCTGGAGGCTGTCCTCAGGAACCCCTGACACCTGAGGCACCAGAGGACAGCGTGACAAAGGAGGCTTCCCTGGTTGATGAGGACTGGGTTAAAGAACAGTTGAGTAATGTGGACATCTGTAAATCAGTGGATCCTGATGGCATGCACCCATGGGTGCTGAGAGACCTGGCACAGGTCATTGCCAGACCACTCTCCACCATCTTCAGTAAGTCATGGCAGACAGGAGAGGTGCCTGGGGACTGGAAGAGGGCAAATATCACTCCAATCTTCAAAAGGAGTAAGAAGGAGGACCCAAGCAACTATAAACCAGTCAGCCTCACCTTCATCCCCAGAAAGGTCATGGAGCGACTTATCCTCAGCGCCATCCTTAGGCATAGCAAGGGCAAGGGGGTCATTAGGAGCAGTCAACATGGTTTTACCAAGGGGAGGTATGTTTGATGAACCTGATAGCCTTTTATGAGGACATAACCAGGTGGTTAGGTGATGGTAGAGCAGGTGGATGTGGTTTATCTTGATTTCAACAAGGCATCTGACACTGGCTCCCACATCATCCTTCTGGCTAAACTAGGGCAGTGTGGTCTGGATGATCAGGTAGTGAGGTGGATTTGAATTGGTTGAAGGGAAGAAGCCAGAGAGTTGTGGTCAATGGGACGGAGTCTAGTTGGAGGTCGGTAACTAGTGGGGTCCCACAGACTCTTCTTGGTGATGCTTAATGACAGAACAAGGGGCAATGGGTGGAAGCTGAAGCATAGAAAGTTTAATGTAAACATGAGGAGGAATTTTTTCACAGTTAGGGTGATGGAATGGAACAAGCTGCCTGGGGGGGGACTGTGGAGTCTCTCTTTCTGGAGACATTCAAAACCCACCTGGATGTGTTCCTGTGTGATCTGGTCTAGGTGATCCTGCTCTGGCAGGGGGGTTGGACTAGATGCTCTTTTGAGGTCCCTTCCAGCCCCTGACATTATATTCAACTCAGCATATTGTGAGATATTCAAAAAGGGCTGTCGATCAAGTTATTTTAGAAACAAAATAATCTTTGCATGAATTTGAGTGACTATTTGTTTTGTAGTGGGAAATACCATGACTGAGGAAACTTGGCTTCTATTTTTTTTTAGATAGGTTTGTTGTTGTTGTTCGGTTTGGTGTGGTTTTGTTGGGTTTTGGTTTGGTTTTTTGTTTGTTTGTTTGTTTCTGAAAGAACTCCATCTTCCCACCTTTGGGCTCCATTTCCTTTCTCATGTTATATCTGTCTTATCTATGCAAATAGTAAAAAACTCCAGAAGTTTCATTTCCCACTCTTCACATGAACAGCACAGAAAAAAGAGAGCCTCTAGGTGGTACTGTGCTATAAAAAATAATTAGAAACAGCAAGAAAAAACATTCTATCAACTTATCCTCAATTTATTATTTCACTTAGATTGTAAATATAGAATTTACAAAAGAAAGTTTTTTTCCTTTCAGATGGAATTCATTCCAACAAGATAAATTTCAAAACATCTTCAGTGTTTTATCTGTGTCAAACTTCACTGCTTTGAATTTTCCATATTTCTAACCAGCTCTGCAGGATCCTATTTTAGAATAATTTTCACTGAGTTTATATATTTAACACTTCTAGCTCATCATTTAATTGCAGCTTGATTCTTGTTTAGATATAGCAGGAAGTTCTTCTGACAAATTTGATAAATTACTTCCACATTAGCTAGGACGTAATTCAACATATTACAAGAGATTTCATGTACAGATCTCTCCAGAGTGCATATAGCAGAGCCAAAATGTGTGCAAGTACAGGTGCAAATATGTATTAAAGAAAATGTTTGAGGTGACATGCAATTTGTGGTCAACAACAAAGGAAAGAACAAGTCATCTTACAGGAATAGAGTTATCTTTCAGAAAATAATTAGAAACTAAACCAGATAAAACTAACACTTTTTTTTTACAGGAAAAGAGCCCAAGGTTTTAAGACCAGAAAATATCCCTTAGGTGACTTGTGAGTGTACATAGTTTCTAACCTAGGACAATGAAATTTAGTGAAAAGTCCCTTCATATACATTCTGTTTGTGAGTTTAATTTCAAATAACTTTGATCAGTTATGACACAGAGATAATTTGAGTTTGGTTAAAATATTAAAATCTCACTGTGTTTTCTACTGCCACACTGAGGAAGAAATACGTATACAGGTAAATGGGAATGAACACTGGATAATAATGATGGGGTTTATGCTTAATATTCACATTGAAAAATATCAGGGGTGTTAGTTTTGCCTTTATCTTCAGGTGACAAGAGTCATTGCAAGAAGCTGGGCTCTCTACCTCAGTAGCATTGTTTTACTGCCATAAATGCCAGCCTTCCAGCCTGTGCTAAAACAAATCATTTAACAACTTGGAATCTCAAGTGCTGTGAAAGGCTGATGAGCTACAGAAGGGGGAAAAAGTCTCTGTCATGAAGCTATAGGACAAGCTACATGTCTGCACTGCACATACAGCAGTGAGCAAGTCTCAACAGAGAGTCAGAAATCTCCTGAGATGAGGGATCGGTCTCTGCAGGAAGAGTGGATGGAGCAGTGCCCTGACACCTGACTTCTCATAAGGAAATAGACTGATACTGGTATCTGCTGAGTTGTGCTTAACTATTACAAGGAAAGCTTACTCATTTCTCCTTGGGCTTCTTTCACCAACCCATGGCAGTTATCCATGTGAGTAAAGGTTCAAATTCAGCAGGAGTGAGCCAATTTGGGGCACCACAGAAATGGTAAACATCTGCTGCTTCTGACACATCTTTGTCTTTTCTCAGTTCCTTCAATTTCTTTTATCTTTCTCTTTCTTTGCAGTGTGTTATCTCTTCTCCTCCCTTTTTTTATACCCCTTCAACTCCTCTCTTGACCCTAATTCCACTCGTGACAGAGCCTGGAACAATTGAGCTGATAATAGGTTGGTTATGGATCCTGTCTTCTCCATTCAGTGGTTCTTGTCAGAATACCTGTCAGAAACAGTGGCAGAATTGTCAGGGTAGATTAAGATAATGGGACAGACAATGCAGGTAGAGATGTACCACAGAAACATTTTCTTATATGGCTTATGTCTGCTGTGGTATTAAATTTGAAAAGCTACCAGCCTTGTCCTCTCCTACCCAGAGAGCAGTAACTGTTCACTTCATGCATACAAAGTAGAAAGAGCAAATGGAGAGCATGACCAGTGGGAAATTCAAGTCTGTTCACAAGGAGTCCCAAGAAAGTATACTGTAGCTCATTTTACTGCCTTATTTTACTTTATGAACTTTGTGATTAAAAAAAATGGTCATGTAATAACACTACAACTGTGAAACAGACTCTATAGCAGGAATTAAATGATAAACAATCTATCCTGAGATGACTGAAGACTGAAGATTGGAATGATGTTTGCCCTCCTCCAGTCCTCAGGCATAGGATATATTCATAAATATAAATGGTCTAAAAATCTAATCAGATTATATCCCAGAACCAATATTATATGCAGAAGGATATAGAATCTAGACTGCAAAGTTTTACATTGAAAATAATCATACTGGCAAAAAAGGCTGCATTATGAAGTGTTTTTTACTTCCATTGAATTTTACTGGTAAAACCAATTTTACTGATCCCATCTACCAGGTTAAATATGGCCTTGAAAGTTGTGAAATGGAATGCAAAAATCCCCACCATTTAGATTATATAACTCATTCTGGCAAGGCCAAGGAATCTATGTACAAATGTCATTTCAAAGCAAGTAATTAGCTTAATCCAATCATCCTATTTCATTACTTAATAACTTATCCTCAGTACAACAGGTCATTGCATTAACTAAACGACAAATGAACAATTAATGAAGTGTACTTAAGATGTGCTTTGATGAATTGCAGATGAGTTTTTGTCTAAGTTCTTGGCCTGTACTTTATAAAAAGTGTAGATCAAAATTTACAAAGACCTATCTCACCTGGAGAGCATATAGTCTATTACAGAGACCTTGTCAATGAAGACTCAGAGTGGTATTAAATGGAGTTAAATCCATGGCAGCTGGTCACAAGTGATGTTCCCCAGGGCCTAGTACTGAGGCCAGTTCTGTTTAATCTCTATCAATGACATGGAGGAGGGGAAAAGGGTTGTAAGTTTGCAGATCACACCAATTTGGTGGAAGTGTCAATATGCATGAGGGTAGCAAGGTGTCTGCAGAGGGATCTAGACAGATCTATGGGCCAAGGGTAATAGTATGAATTTCAGTAATGCCAAGTGCCAGGTGTTGCATGGCTACAACAACCCTATGCAACACTACAGGCTTGCAGATGAGCAGCAGAGAGGGAGCTGGGGGTGTTGATTGAAAGCCATCTGAATATGAGCCAGCAGTGTGCCCGGGTGGACAAGAAGGAAAACAACATCCTGGCTGGTATCAGAAATGGAGTGGCCAGTAGGACCAGGGAAGTGATTTGTCCCCCAGTACTCAGCACTGGTGAGGTTGCTTCTGTGTTCAGTTTTGGGCCCCTCACTACAAGAAGGACACTGAGGCACTAGAGTGTAGCCAAAGAAGGGCAATAAAGCTGGTAAAGGGTCTAAAACACCACTCTTATGAGGAACAGCTGAGACAGTTGGATATGTTTACCTTGGAGAAAAGGAGGCTCAGGGGAGACCTTATCACTCTCTACAACTACATGAAAGGAGGTTGAGGAGATGTGGGGATTGGTCTGTTCTCCCAAGTAACAAGTTATAGAACAAGAGGAAGTGGCCTTAAGTTGTGCCAAGGGAAGTTTATATTAGATATGAAGAAGAATTTTTTCACTGAAGGGGTTATGAGGCTTGCCCAGGGAAGTGGCCGAGTCCCCATTCCTGGAGGTATTTAAGAGTCACATAGACATAGTGTTGAGGGATATGATTTGCTCAAGGTCTTCTCTGTGTTAGGTTAATATTTTGATTCATTTATTTTAAAGGTCTTTTTCTAATCTAGGAAATTATGTGATTCTGTGATTCTGTAAAAATATTGTGTTGTCTTTTAAATGCTTTATTTTCGTAGCATCTAGTCCCTTATGCCTGTAATTGAAATAGATGTACACATTTTGTCTGATGGATATTCGTGCTGTAAAGTGACAGTTACTCAGTCAAGCATTATTAATAGAATGCTTTTTAATTTGTACAAAGAACAGATCTAAGACTGATTGGCCCATCAGAAAACAGCACAAAAAGAGTGTACTCATGTGAACTTCCAACCTTGTTTCCTAATTGGCTAAAAGTTTTCACAAATGCCAGTAAATTGACCGTATCAAACTAGAATCATAGAATGGGTTGAGTTGGAAGGGACCTTAGAGATCATCTAGTTACAACCTGCCATGGGCAGGGACACACATTCCACAAGATCAGGTTTCTCAAAGCCCCTTCCAATGTTAACACTTCCAAGGACAGGCCACCCCCCAACTTCTCTGATGTGTTCCAGTGCCTCACCACCCTCACATTAAATAATTTCTTCCTAATATCTAATCTAAATCTACACTCTTTCAGTATGAAAACATTGTCCCTCAAACTACCACTACACATCCTGATAGAGTCCCCATCTTTCCTGTAGACTCTAAGTATGAGAAGGTCTCTGTAAGGTGACTTTTTAAACTTTCAAACACCTCTGAATTGATTTGGTATCATGTTCCCCCAAACTGAAAATGGAAGCATTAAGTAGCTTTGGAAACAGTAGATTTTTCTAAGTTTCTAAAATGTGTTTCATACTTTAGTTTTAAGCATTCTCATTTTAAAACATTAAGCTTTATTTTCCTTGAACTGTTACATGTAATGATGGCCAGCAATCAGCAATCATTAATCTGAAATTACCTAGAAATGCCTCTTTCCGCTGGAAAGTAAGTGAAAAGAATGATACATGTTAGTCAAAATCAACCCTTAAATTATATAATCAAGATACAGTTTGGGATTTAAAACAAAATCTGCCTACACATCCACATATATATCTGCTAGTTTAGCTTTTAATAGAAGTTCAAATTTTGAAAGAAAAATTTTAGATAATATAATAGAAAAAAACCATAACTTCAGTTATTTACTAGAATCAGAATTATTAACTAGAATGAGACAGGAAAGAGCAGACGTGTACTCAATTTGTATTATTTTTTAGATTGTTCTCCTACCTGATATTTAAGAAAATGCAGTGATTCAGAGAAGGTCTTTCAGTCATGTGTGAAAATAACATTTCGACTGTACTGTCTTCTCTGTCTATGCCATCATTTGCTGTGGGCCAGCAAAGCAGTATGCTGGTTATCCCAGGAGAGGGCAGAGCAGGAATTTGGAAAAATAATGTGTACAGCCATCACAGCCTATTCCTATACATACTGTGCTGAAAATTATTTTGTAATGCACAAAAACATCGTATTATTTCAGAGGTTTTGAGTCAGCTTTAAGTGACTGGAACGCAACAGCTTCCCTGTATTTTAATACTGAACCCCTTGACAGTTTTGGATTACTTAGTGGTTTTCTGCATAGGGAAGTTGCAAGAAGCCACCCTGATTTGTTGTGACTCATGAGTAACTTGTTTGTGAGTAACTCATGCATTGGGGGCACTTGTTAAGTTTAAGTACTTTTGTGAATTACTGACTGCAGAGAAAAGAAAAAAAAAACCAACCAACGAAAACCAGAAGAAATGGCTGAAACTTAAAAACTATGTTTTAAAGGTTTGATCTACCTGTTAGGTATAGACTTGTAGCACATTAATGACTTCAAATGATGCACTATCTATACAGTATGTTTAGTCTACAGGCTTGATTAGGAATAGTAAGGTCTCTTATATGCAACATTTTATGCTTTCCAGGTTAAAGCCTCTTTAAAAAAAACTTTGCATCCAAGCCAGTGTTCATTCTGCTTTGTAGGTGACAGACAATGACAGCAAGAAAATAATAATAAATAGACTCGACAGAGCAGGAGAGACTACTGGAGACTGTACAGATCTTGTTGTATATCAGGGATCCCCCGACATATACAGCAATGGGTGAAACCCATTCAGATCTAGAAAGGTTTATTCTTCCCAAGTAATCTGTTAAAATACCTATTCCAATCATTTTCAAATAATTAGAATAAATACATTCATTATAATTATGAAACTATATTAAACATATTTATCAGTTCATTGAATCCACAAAAGTATCATAGTAACACTTAATCATGCTTTGTAGCTAAAAAACTTATCAAAGCCAATGTTAGCATTTAAAATTTATCTGTAATTCAGTTCCATCACAAAGGAATCCATTAAATAATTAAAAACATATCAGTAAACATAACAAGGAAGGACGATCTTATTTGTCAATATGTCTAAGTTTTATGGGCATTCAATGATGAAAGTCAAGTTGGTATGTCAGTGTCTCTATATTACATAGCATAAGCTTCAATCCTGAAATACATAAAATACGCTTACAAGCTATCTCTACAGAAGGGTCTGAGGAATCCAATCCTGTTCAAGTACTGTGAAACCTGTAAGGTAAAGTCTGCTTTAATGTGTGATGGAACATATTTATTTTGAAAAGTTCCACATGTAGTATGATCTGCTAAATACTTTCTTGCTGTAAATAGAATGTGAATATAAACTTATATAGAACAGAAGTTCTCCATACCAGTGGAAGATGTGAACCTTAACTAGTCACTCATAGGTACTGGGCATAAATTGGGTGCATTCTTCAAATTAGTGATTATTCTGCTAAACAAAATGTCTTTAGTGTACCTGAACTGCACAAGTCAACAAATCTTCTTGTAGTTCTTTGGCTTTGCAGAATTACAGATAATGTGTTCAGTTCTAGAGTCTACATTTATCCTTATCTCAGGTTATTTAAAAGAAGGGTGCAGAATCCTCATAATATATATACAGGATAAAGATGCACTGTATCTGTTGATTAGTTGATGTAGCTGGAGATCATCTTCTTCATATTATTGTACTTCATGTTGTCAAATAATTCTATAATTTTATAGCTTTAGGCAGATGATTTCATTTCTTGTTAATAGTAATGAGAAAGAAGTTTAGATATATCTATGAAATCTCCAAATATTTATTTAAAAATCCAAGTATAACTTATAAATAAGGGCAATTTCCTGTCAAACTTTATAAATTGCCTAATACTCTTAATACAGTTATACAGATTCCTTAAAAAAACAAATTACACTAATTCTGTTTCAGACTGAAATTGTTGTTTCCCAAGAGGACTAGCCTATTTCAGACCTATCATCAATCGTTAAGAGTTCACCAGGGATTAATAGACTTTATAATGAAATCATGAACAGCCACTTACTAATAGAATTAATAAAAAATGGGGATGGGAAGTTAGATGACAAACTGGCAATGACCAACCTATAATCAATATGCAAACTATGAGCTTGAGTATGTGATTTAGATAGCTGAGTAACTGTAGTCTTTGCAGTCATATGGATGACGATTTGCTGTTCTCTCAATAAACTTACAACACAGTCATGACAAATCCTCAGGGCTAATGCTCTCAAGCAGCCCATGGGGAAGAATCAATGCAACTTTCATTGACATAGTTCAATTTGCTGTGACTGTTTCTGATGCTATATAAAAGCATCCCCTATGTGGATGTGAGTGAAGATGACCTTCAGTCTTCAAAATCCTCTTGTAATATAGACAAACTTTTAATATGTTCATTTCATTGCTTCTCAGGATGCATGACTTCTCTGAAAGTGCATCTCTGACTGCAAAATTGGAATAAGTGATTAGTGACACAAATGAAATGGTAACTTCTTAAGCAGTATTCTGCACAGTAAGTATTTCCATGTGCCTGTTTCAGGAAAGTCCACCCACACTTCATTTTTGATCACCGGCCTGAGTTTCTTTACATAGAATCATAAAATGGAAGGTGTTGGAAGGGTCCTCTGGAAATCAAGTCCAAATGACCTACCAGAGTAGGATCACCCAATGCAGGTCTCAATGGAACAGATCCAGGTGGGTCTTGATAGTCTCTAGTGAAGTAAACACTACACAACCTCTCTGGGCAGCCTGTTCCAGGGCTCTATCACTCTCACAGTGAAGTTTTTCCTCATGTTGAGGTGGAATTTCCTGTGTTTCAATTTGTGACCATTACCTCTCATCCTATCACAGGTCACCACTGAAAAGAGACTGGCCCCTTCTACTTGACACCCACCCTTCATATATTTATAAACATTAATAAGATCTCATCTCAGTCTTCTCTTTTCCAGGATAAATAGTCCCAGGGCGCTCAGCCTTTCACAGTATCTCAGTATCACAGAGTAGTAGGGGTTGAAAGGGAGATCTTCGAGTTCAACCCCCCTGCCAGTTGAACTCCCCAGTACAGTTTTACCTGTGATAGGATAAGGGAGAATGGTTACAAGCTAGAACACAAAAGGTTCCACCTCAACATGAGGAAGAACTTCTTTACAGTGAGGGTCACAGACACTGGAACGGGCTTCCCAGGGGGGTTGTGGAGTCTCCTGCTCTAGAGCTCTAAAAGACTCACCTGGATGTGTTCCTGGGTGACCTGTGTTAGATAATATGTTAGATAATCATGTATGCATGTGCATACTGAACCACATGGGCTTACCAATACACAGGTATGTAAGAGGCTGTTGCTCAAAGTATAAATAGGTGATGGGTGATATAGACCATGCAATAGATGAACATGTCCCAGGAGCATTAGTGCCAAGATTGTGCAGTGAAAAGTAAATCAGAATGTCTGCTTAACTTTTCTGTTTATTCATTTATTTCTGTAGCAAAATATAAGCACACTCCCATAGCTGTAAGTGGCAGCAATAAGAAGGCACCCAGTGTGTCACTGCATTATATAACCACAACTACTTAAATAAGATAATAAATCATAGATACTCTAAAGGTGTTCAAGAGCAGAGCAGTTCAGAACATCACAGTGAACTGTGCAAAGCTATTGGTTAAGCTTATAGGAAAACTACCATAAGTATTAACCTAAAATAATTCTATAAAAGTTAGGGAAGTTAAAGACAGCTTCTGACTGCTTTTCTCCTGCTTATCTGCACACTTACTCTATCTGTGTCAAGCATATCTTTAGATTTATGCACAAGTTTAGACATTCAAGTGTTTTCCAGAACTGTTATTCCCAATTTCTATTTCTTGATTAGTTTTTCTTCTTCCTAAAACCTTCATCCAGTTTTTCTGTTGTTGTTTGTTTATTTGTTTGTGGAGGTTTTTTTCACTCTAAAGGTGGAAGCTTTATCTTTATCCCTTAAAGGCCTGCAAATCAAAGGAACTTCTATTCAGTTTGATATATAAGAAAAAGACCAAGATGCCTACCAGGCAAGTGGTCATATCAGAAAACTATCAGACCTGCTAACTCTTGATAGCAGGTAGTATGTTTGAAAGAAAAATCTTCCCCCATAGATTTCACTGGCTCACCTTCTGTAAACTAAGAAAAGTATGAGCACAAAAAGAGAACAAGCCAATGGCTCAAACATTAAATGTCTGTAAGTTTCAACTACAGTAATGCTATTAATTGAATCCTTTAACTAACTGGACAAGAAATTTAGTGAATAATCATAGCTTCTTTGCTAGATTTCCTAGCTTCATTTCTTCATTTTTTATCACTTAGTGAAATTTATTTGAGACATCCAGTGCTTTACATAAAGGTCAGTGGAAAAATCAGAAACATATTAGGTCCCTGAAAATCAAGCTTCCATCAATTGTTCTTAGCCTATATCTCATGCTCAACCATTATTTTGAATTACTCATCTTTTGCTCTTTCAGTTATAATCAGGTCAGGATGGAACTGGAATGATCAAATCAATGAAATTGCACAATCTAAGGTATTGTTTGGGATAAAATGACAAAATGGTGCCTTTTTTTTTTTTTTTTGTACATTATTTGAAGAGTGCAAGTCATGCTCTGCATCAGCAGTGAAATTCATTTCAATAAATAAAAATAGATATGAGCTTACTTTGCCTTTATGAAAGCTGACACTTGTGAAATATTGTCCATGGAACTTCTGTATTGCCATTGGGTTATGTATGCACCAACAGGATTGAACTATCAACTTATTAATTTCTTGTTTGTCCTTAGACTCACAGTTTGCTGAATCTCTTCCATTTTCATTGCCTACTCCAAAAGTCACTCCTTACATTGAAAATATTACATGTTTTATGTTCCTCAGAAGCACCACTTCATAGCTTAAGGTGGACTGGTGAATGCAGTTTCACCAGAAATCACAGAGATAAGTTTATTACTGGCTTTGATCTCCAGGCTGTCCACTGAACCCAACACTTGCATCCTATAGTGAAAAGAGGACACTTTTTTAGAAAAAGTTCAAAATCCATTAGTTTCTTATAACAGCCAAATACAGAACATCCAATATTGCAGACTGTGAGAGACACTTAATAGAAAAATCACAAACACATTACTTGTGGACATGCTTTCTCCTGCTGGTACCCACAAACCAAACCAAACCAAATAAAAACCAAGAAAACAAAACACAAAATTAACTAATTTTAAACTTGTTTAGTATAATAAGAACTAGGCATTTTCTTTCTTGTAATTTATTGCTAAAAGCCTATTAGAGCGGTTTAGTGACCATTCCAAGTTAAAATATTTTTTTTAATTGCAGTTTGTGTGATGAGCTGGGTTTGAGTAGGGAGTATTATGCTTATCCCACAGTTGCCATTGAATTTATATTAGTGTTGATGTGATCAGAACTGGATCCCAATTGATATTGTCAAAGATGGAGTGGAGGAATCAGCGGAGACCCGTTGACTACAGCCTGTTAAAATGGACAGAATTTTTGTTATTAATTAGTCTGTTTCACACTCTGTACTTCATATCATTAATGGATTTGTATGTGCCAAGACTAAGAGTAACCTCCCTTCACTGGACACTCAGAAGAAAAGATATTTTTTATTATGTAAATGAAGTATGATTCCAACCATAAGTCAAGAGAACAATAATATTGTCACTACTTCTGAACTAGGGTTTTTCCTTCCAACAGCTTTACATATCTATTTTGCATGCTCCCTATAAATATTTGCAGATATATGGCTTTCTGTGGTACACTAAAGAACACATTTATTTTCTCAAGTGCAAACTGCTTTCCCTGTATTAATATTACATTATTTTTTTAAGATTGCTGTTTCCCTAGACAATTCATGTGCTACATGAAACATATTCCAATTGTTTTTATTATAGTAAGTTCAGCAGTAATAACAGTATATTTAAAATAATTTTACCAAAACATATATTACTGCTTCCACAAGGAGACCTTGAAATTTTCAGAAGGGCTTTCCTCCCTTTTTAGTGCCAGAGGGAATGGAAGGTAAAATACTGTAGTTTGAAAGTAAGCCTCTCCCATCTGGTCAGCTACCCTTAAACCTGCTTGAGCCTGCCAGGAATAGCCTAAAATTGTTTCTATTTTTCATCTGTAGTTAAAACAGTAAAAGGCATAATGAGAACAGGAGCTTTTATAAAATTACTGACTGCCAGAATGATGAATTTACTCTCTTCTATTAAAATGCTCCTGTGTTTTGGGTTTGATGTCATTTTATTCTATTTGTATATTGCTTTTAAAGGAGCCATATTATTATTTTCTTGTTGTATAGGAGCACCCTTCCTGCTGCTACACTTCAGAGTCTCACAAACTTTTCATTGTCATAGTTTATTTTCAAGCATTTGTGATTACACTGAAAATAAAAAAATAAGAAGTCCTCAAGCTAAAAAAGATAGATCACAAAATTTGTTATCTCTGTTACTTCCAGCAATGGTGACAACAAAACTTGATAGGGACTCTGGTAGCTGTGGGCAAGGTCTACCATTTTACTGTAGAAAAAAAAAAGGTATTTCAGTGGTTACAGGTTAGCCCAATGTTAGCCAGATAGAAAGAGCTTTGATGCCTTTCCTGCAGACGTTTGCCTAATGGTCTCTCCTTGTGTTTACTTCCTCATCTCCATATTAGTATCTGCTCAGGGTTGCTCTCTGGCTAAATATTAATTAAAAGCTTCCCTTCATTGGAGCTCTAATAATGCAATGTTATGTACCCATGTAAGTAGTGGAAATAGGACTTGCCATTTTGTTGATTTGCAGCAATCTGCTGTGAGAGGACAGGATATAAACTGCTTCAGTTTTCCAGTCCTAGTGCTTTAAAGGTTCAATGAAGATCAATGAAGCTGTCTTGCTAAGCCCTGTGTTCTTTTTTCTTTCACTTATGGGCTCAAACTATGTCTTCTAATGTTATATTTTACAGATGTCCATGTGAACAGTACGGAATATTGCTGGTTCAAATGGTTTACACTCATACCGTATTCCTGTTGATTTGCTGGGCTTTTAAAAATGTTATGTCTGCTTACACAGTGTGCCTGAACAGATCTTCATTTTAAAACCACACAGACAACTATCTGCACATGTAGACTGTTCTATCAATTGCTCTGTGAAGGTCAATGGTGCATAATCTAAGGAGTATCATTTAATGCCATTCAATGGAACGCCTTCAAGATGACGCTTCATCACTGTTTATCATCCTTACAGAAAATCTATGTATAGGTATTGAAGCCTGAAGCAGAGATTTTCAGGATTAATTTAGGCAAGGAAAATAGGTGCATGACTATACATAGCTGAACAAAACTCTGCTTCCAAATACTGACAATAGATTAACAAAATTCTTGTTATGGTCCAGGTTCTACTCTTTCATGCACATCTGCATTTTGGAGTTTGCTTTAGCTTTTTGACTTTAACTCTTAAACTTCCTAAATAAAAATTATTTACATTCTAAAAGCATCTGAAATCAGAATGGTTTTCTTACTGAAAAGTTACCTCGAATATACAAATATATCAAAATATTTTAAAATATTAAGTCTTTAGGAAAGCAATTGGCAAAACTGTTGCAGGACACAGCTTCTTATGCTTTGATAGAGTCTTCTTGTTTTCAAAGAACTATAATGCCTGTCTGCACTAGTCCTAGATTACTGGTGTTGAGGGTTGATGAAACAGACAAGTAGTAGTGTGTATCTACAAGAAGCTTAGTCTACAACACCTAAGAAAAGGAATTCCATGATCCATTTGCTTGATTGTAACAACGTATGATATGTGATACTTGTACCCAGAAGAACGTTAATTTCCAGGCTATATTATTTTCAATTACTGGACTCTGTTCTTGAGTGCTGGCCCGTCCTAAGCTGCAGGGCTAAAATATTACATTCCACTGTGAAGTAATCTAGAAAACTTTTTATTTAACGTAACTTTTTGAGTTTCAGAGTAGATGATTATGTACATGTATATACTTCTGTCAGGGGGTAACAAGTTTTTCAAAGCCTTTCTTTTTTCCTTTTCCTACCTGTGGCAAAGGGAGGTGATTGAAGGGGGTCACAGTGGTTTTTCATGAGTGGTGGACAGAGAGGACCAGGCCAGGTGGACTGCTTTCTGCTGCTGCCGGTGGCTGCAGAGTGCAATGGAGCCAGCATGTTCCTGCTGCAGTCCCACACATGCACGGGATCTCACGGTGTTAAGGGGGAAGAGACACCACACACTCACACGAGGACAGGAAGGAGGAAGAGGTGCGGTTTTCTGTCTGTCCGCAGTCGGCGGAGGCTCTGGAAGAAAATTTGCGCCATGTCCAAACCCGTTCTCCTTCTCCTCGGCATGAATTCTTTGGCCAGCTCGCTGCTGCTATTTTCAGAGCACTGCCAAGCCAACCGTGTTGGGTTCATCTGACATTTTTCCCCTAAACACTGTTTTTCCATGCCCGGTGGAGAGGGCCAGGGAACCAGCGGTCACCTGGGAGGTGACCTGGTTTCCCCCTCCCAAGCCACCATTTTGAGTTTTCCTACCACCGTCCTCTTTCTCCCAACGGTTTCCCTGAGCCCCCCTGCTGGTCATCAAAAGGGAAGGGTGGCCAACAATTCAGACTGTTCTTTTCTCTTCTGCTGTCCAACATTTACTCTTTCACATTGCTGTTTACATTGTATAAAAAATATATATAACTCTCTATATATTCTTTAATAAAATTCTTCTCTCCTTATAAGCCTTCAGGTCTTGTATTGCTAAATTTATGATATCTGTCCAAACCAGGACAACAAAATTGTCCTACTGATAACAGCTTAAAGAACACGAGGCTGTCCATTATCTCCTTAGTGCCAGAAATGATGGAGGTGTTTAATTCTGTCCCACACTTTTGAGAAGTTAATACACAGAATATGTTAAAATATGTCTTTCTCACAATCCACAGAGTAACATTTTGTTTAAAAGTTATATCTGTAAGAACCAAGCAGTTCAATAATTGTAATTCAAGTGATGTTTTAATTACACTAATACTAATAGAAACCTACCTTTATAGAATCTTAAATTATTGCATAAGAAAAAAATGTGACAAAAGCATAGCTACTTACCTCTTTCTTACTCTAAATTTCAAAGTAAAGAAGGTGAAACAGTACTTTGTGAAAATCTGGCTCTTTAACATCGTCAGCCTTTAGGAAGCTAAAGACTTCTTGTTATGGGCACATCAACCTTATAACAAGAACTTGTGCAATTAATCATTCTATGGTTTTGGGCAAATGAATAGGGCAACTCTAGGATTATCTGTAGAGCCATATCTTCAAAATCACACACAAATAGCCACCCAGTACCTAAGCTCCTTGCTTTTGAACTGTGCATCTGTCTTATGATTATTTTGCCAGAACTGATTCACCTAAACAGGCATTATTACACCAGAACTGTTTCACCTAAACCTAAACTGTTTCATCCATTGTATTTTCTGAAGTTGTTTTTGTACTGTAAAACAGGTAATGTGTCCTGCATATAAAAAAATTTAACATAATTTTATGGCTGCAATCAAAATTTTAGGAATTTCTTTTTACTTCATGTAGAATAAACATTAATTTTAGCAAGAAGATTTTTACATTTTAAAATATAATATGCAATCACTATTTTTCATATTAAACTGATAAGAAAAGCTTAGATTTTAAGCATGTCTAACATCCTTCATGTCCTGGTTGAAGATTGATAATACATTAAGAGGCAAAGTGAATGGAAATAGCCTGATATTCTATTAAATCCAGTTACTTTTCACTAAAAAAAACCCCCCACTCATGTTATAAAAGGTCAATCAGAGAGTTAACATGGATTATTTTCAAAAAAATGGTGGTGTAAAATTTGTGTTAGGGAGAGTGATGAGCAAAGTGATAAAATAAATGAGGATATCCTCTGTTGACTAAGAGAAGCTTTGAATGGACTGATGGAGGAATCAGGGACTCAAAGCATGATTAGAGTAAATTAAATAAGAAAGATTATGGATACATTTCATTCAGTTGCAGGAGCAAATTTAATTAAACTTTAAATTTAAAATCTAAGTTTCAGTGTTTTCAGTGCCTAGATCTAATTGAAATGTAGGCTGCTTGAGTAATAGTCTTCCTTTGCTGGTGAAGGGCATTGTGATAAGTATATTAGCTTTAAAAAAGTTTTTGTTAATCATATTTTTTTTTAATTATTATTCCAAAACTTATGAGATACCTAATTGTTACGGTGCTTCAGGTTATTTGTTGATAAAAAAAAAGATATAGGCATATAATTCTTATTCATATTGAAAATATCTTAGGGAAATGCAATTCAAACTATATTGACTTTGCTAAATACAATGAAGATGAAACAGCAGTAGGAAGAAGGACATTTGAAATGTAACTGAGAATATAACTGTAGAGTATAAACCTAGAAGAAGCTAGTAAAATGGAATAATTAAATTAATAAAGTCAAAAATATTTAGGAGTCCTTGTAATCATGGCATTTGATATGCCTCAATATTTGCTTCAATTTGTAAAATTTGTAAGTGTACCTATGGAAAATTTTTTGTTTGATTAAGAACAAAATTAGGAGTTTGTATTTTTGCAGATAGTAAGATGGATTAGTAACTGGTTGGACAATAGAGTCCAGAGAGTGATGATCAATGGAGCTAAGTCCAGCTGGAGAGCTGTAACCAGTGGAGTTCCCCAGCAACAGTGCTGGGTCCAATCCTGTTCAATGTCTCTATCAATGACACTGATGACAGGACAGTGTCTGCTCAGCAAGTTTGCTGATGACACCAAACTGGGAGGATTGGCAGATAACACCTGAGGGCTGTGCAGCCATTCAGTGAGACTTGGACAGGTTGGAGAATTGGGCAGGGCAGAACCTAATGAGGTTTAAGAAAGGTAAGTATAGAGTCCTGCATCTGGCTAAGAATAACAAATTATATCAGTACAGATTGGGAGATGATCTGCTGGAAAATAGCCTTGTGGAGAAGGACTTGGGAGACCTGGTGGACAACAAGTTCTCCATGGAGCAGCAATGTGCCCTTGTGGCCAGGAAGGCCAATGGTATCCTGGGGTGCATTAAGAGGAGTGTGTCTACCAGATGGAGTGAGGTTCTACTCCCCCTCCTCCTTCTACTCTGAACTGGTGAGACCTCACCTGGAGTATTGTGTCCAGTTCTGGGCTCCCGAGTTCAGGAGAGACAGGGATTTACTTGAGTGAGTCCAGTGGAGGGCTACAAGGATTATGAAGGGACTGGAACACATGCCTTATGAGGAAAGGCTGAGACACCTGGGGCTCTTTAGACTGGAGAAGACTGAGAGGGAATTTGATAAATGTTTATAAATATATGAGGGCTAAGTGTCAAGAGGAAAGGGACAGTCTCTTCTCACTTGTGCCCTGTGATAGGACAAGGGGGAATGGCTACAAGCTAGAACACAAGAGGTTCCACTTTAACATGAGGAAGAACTTCTTTACAGTGAGGGTCACAGACACTGGAACGGGTTTCCCAGGGGGGTTGTGGAATCTCCTTCTCTGGAGATTTTCAAGACTTGCCTGGATGCCTTCCTCTGTGACCTGTGTTAGATTATATGTTAGATGATATGATCCTGCCTGGCAGGGGGGTTGAGCCCGGAGATCTCCAGGGTCCCTTTCAACCCCTAATACTCTGTGATTCTGTGTGATTCTATTATTTTCCATGAAACTGGAAAAAAAATCAGTCTTAAAGAGATGAGTCATTTAATATTATTTCATATTCAACAGTTTTGAGTACCGTTATTTGAATAGTATTCAAACATTACATGATTGAATGATATATGATATGAAATACCATTTTTCAAAATTCATCTAAAATAGTAAATTCCCATATACAATGCCTGTTGTTTCTTGGTCTTAGGAGAACTATATCTGGGAAGACTGTGTTATAAAACTGTACCTCACAGAGCTTCATATAATTTCTTCTTTAACTTCTCACAGGCTTTTTATATGTATTTCATTACTCTGAAAAGCTAGCTGATTTTAAGTAGTTATATTTCAGAAATATAGTAGAGGACATGCTCATTTGATAATGTTAGTTTAAAAAGACTGATAAATAATTGACTGTAATCTTACAGAATAATGCATTGACTGTGAACTTTTAAATATCTGCATGTCTGCTAAAAGTCTTGAAGGAATATCTGACAGATGAATATGCAAGATTAGGTACAACTAATTAACTCTCAGCTAAGTTTTATGAGAGGAGGAATTCACCTCCATTTGTGTGAGAGAGACCTCCAACCAGAGGCTGGAAATCTCTGAAGTATAACCCTTTGTCATCTAATTAATCTGTGGTTTAAATCAAGACAGGATTTATAGGTTTATTTTAGGAAAAAGGAAAGGAATGAGGATGTTTGAAGGGTGGGTTTTCGTAGCTTAGTGCAGAGTTGGAGAATGCTGTGACCGAATTACTGAAGCATATAATAGAAAAAAAATAATCTGAACAATTACTTAAAATCTAGGAAGCAGTTATTTTTACTAATATTTTTCCTAATGTTGATCAAAGCTATTGTAATTGTTATTGAAACTGATGCTGTATAAAGGATGGTTCCTATTAAAAGGTGGTCATAATGTTTCTTGCTTATTAATCACAGAGCATCATTGCTAGATAGTCTAATTTTCAAAATGTATACTCTTTGATAATCTACTTTGGCATTTTCAAACCATTAATAATTCTGCTGCTTGAGGGTTATCTGCCCCCTGGTAGTGTGAATTCTCTGTCAGTAGAATCTTTTCTGATTTGTTCTCTTATTGACATTTGTGATGTAAATGTGCCTTTGTCTCTGAAGTTTGTATATTATGTATTATAGACAATTTACATGATAACAAAGAGAAAGCAAGTACTAAAGAAAAGATAATAACTCCTATTGTTCTCTGGAAAATCCCTTTCTCCTGATTTTAAGATGGCATATTTTTGCACCTGCTCCAGTTTTGTGTTGAACAGACAATCACTGTTCTTCACTCTTCAGTCCAATACAGCTCCTCATCTATAAGTCACTTTTAAGGAAAAAACACGGGGAATTTTTCTTGATTTCTTTTGATAAGACACCAGAACAAGTACTGAAAAAGTATTGTCCTCTTTCACAGAGACATGGAAGAAGATCAGTTGATCTTACTGACTTGCAATTGAATAAGAACTAAGGCAGCTAAGGTGGAACTGGTTAGGAGAAGCTTCAGAAAAGGCTTGTAAGGAATTAGAAACAAATTCTTTTAGCTTTGAAATCAAGCCAGAGGACAGAAGGGAAAAGTATTGAACTACAGCAGCATAACAGAAAAACTAAAATATTTACTGGGAAGGGAAAGAAACATAGAGACACACAAGTCAGTGCAAAACTTCTCATGTTCTCTAAACAGCCTTAGCTGCTTTTTTTGTTTGCACTAAGCACTTTCTGTTCATGAAATTTCAATATCTAAGTCAAATCTCATTTCTGTCAAAAGCAGATAATATAATTGACTCTGAAAAGAGCCAGAAGGCAAGTGTTATGTCAATGTAAAACCTTAATTGTAGGAAATTGATGGTTTAGAATTGAATTTGATGATTTTATTTTTTTTTTTTGGTTCATCTTATTTTCCTTCAACTGATTACTACAAATGTTCCTGCCTAAAATTATAAATTAATTGTTCTCAGGAACATTTAATATTCGAATTCTTCTAACTTATTTTGTGAGTAAAAGTATGCTTCTGACTCATTTCTATTACTAAATGAAATGAACTAAATCTATTTGAATTTTAAAGGATTTACTGTGTTTATTTTGAAATGGCCACATTTTGACATATTAAAATGTTAATAACTTGCAAGAATGAAAATGATAAAATTAACCTTTGCTTTGCAAATATCAAAAGGTATTCCAAGGGTTCAGCTTGAAAGAATGATTCGGCCAGGATTTCAAAACACTGCTTATTCAGATTACGAAAAATAGTCATTGAACAGAAACTTGAGTTGATTTTAGGTGTCACATTTTGAAATTTAATATCAAGACAGCGTATCTAAAGAATTTTACACGTAAAAAAAGGGAAAATAGAACAGCTGTTCAAACAGCATAATCCCTGTAGCCTGATTAAGGTGAATGCAACAATGGTGATTTATGCCAGCTTTGGATGTGACAGTATTTTATCTACCATTAGAATAAGTTCTCCCCTGACCTTCTCCTACAACCAACCTGAAAGACAAATGGATTTATCAGGCTTATATCCTTGCAGAAAACTATATAGTCAAACAATAATATTTATATAAGAATTTTTGCAGTAATGAATGTCCCATTTAGGTGGTATCATTATCTTTAGCTTTCAGGTCATAGTTGATTACTAATTCTTTTTATAGGCAAATTAACACCCCTGGTGCTTAAACTATGTCCTTTGTTCATTTTATTCTCTAGCTGAGCTCTCTTTTCCTAGGGTGGCTGGTTGTGACATGAATGCAGAGATTTCTAGGGATGAGAGCGATGTAGTATCTTCTTTATGAAAGCCAGTATCTCCAAGATGAGATTTATGAAGGAAGGTAAAATAATGTGGAGTTTTATCTAGCGTGATTTGTTTGGAGTTGGTGTTCTGTTTTTTGGGGTTTATTTCTTTGTTTGACTGATTTATTAACTGATTTGTTGTTGGTGGTTATTTGGTTTTGTTCTTGTTTGTTTGTGGGGGGGGGTTTGTGTGTGTTATTCAACGGGTGTGGGTAGTTTTTTTTTTAAGGGGGGTGTTTGTGTGTTTTGGGTTGTTTTGTTTGTTTTTTCTGTCACAACAGTGTTCATGAGGACAACTGTAAATTTTTGTGATGATGAAGTCCTCTAGGTTACTACTTTATGGAATGTGGTCTAGAATTGTGCCAGCATAATTTCACAGAATGTTAGGGGTTGGAAGGAACCTAGAAGGTCATCTAGTCCAACCCCTCTGCCTGAGCAGGATCCCCTAGACCAAGTCACCCAGGAACAGATCCAGGCGGGTCTTAAGTGTCTCTAGAGAAGGAGGCTCCACAACCTCCCTGGGCAGCTTGTTCCAGAGTTCTGTCACCTTTACTGTGAAAAAGTTCTTTCTTGTGTTGACCCTAAACCTCTTGTGCTTCAACTGATTTCCATTGCCTCTTGTCCTGTCATTGAATGACATTGAGAAGAGTCTGGCTCCATCCGCCCTACACTCACCCTTAACATTGATAGACATTGATGAGGTCCCCCCTCAGTCCCCTCTTCTCCAGGCTAAAGAGCCCCAGCTCTCTCAGCCACTCCTCAGCAGGGAGATGCTCCACACCCTTAATCATCTTGGTCGCCCTGTGGTGGACTCTCTCCAGCAAATCTCTGTCTTTTCTGAATTGGGGTGTCCAAAACTGGACACAGTACTTGAGGTGGGGGTCTCACCAGTGCAGAGTAGAGGGGGAGGAGAACCTCCCTTGATCTGCTGGCCACACTTCTCCTAATGTATCCCAGGATGCCAATGGCCTTCTTGGCCACAAGGGCACATTGTCGGCTCATGGTCATCCCCCTGTCCACCAGGACCCCCAGGTCTCTCTCTCCAGAGCTGCTCTCTATTACACCAGCCCCTAGCTTGTATTGATCCATGGGGTTGTTCTTCCCCAGATGCAGCACCTTACACTTGCTCTTGTTAAATTGCATTAAATTTCTCCCAGCTCTCCAGCCTGTCAGGTCTCTCTGGATGGCAGCACAGCCTGCTGCTGTGTCAGCCACTCCTCCCAGTTTGGTGTCATCAGCAAACTTG
>JANHGL010025929.1:12853-25216 GCA_024611195.1 Ceyx melanurus
TACCCCCGTGTATTAAAGACTTTCCATAAATACTCTCCTTTTTCTACCTTATTTTTTTATTTATTTATTAATATTTATATTTAATATTTATTATTTTATTCTTACTATTTTTTCTTTAAGTATATACTTTGTCTTACTGTTTAGTCTTTTGACACTTGTCTCCTGGCCTGTGCTTGCAACATTTGCTAGACTGAACTGTATGTATAGAGCTGAAAATGTTAGTTTACCTAGGGGTGTGCTGGATTCTCCCTGGGGAAATAGCATTTTGCTTTGCACATACAGTTCCCAGCATCTTAGAACCTGATCTCACTGAAGACTGCTAAATGCAAGGGAGAGAATTCTCTGAATATGTACATGTGTTTCTGTCTTCAGTCTTGGAGAACGTGATGAAATTTGCAAGGTCAGGCCTGCTAAAAGAATACAATGGTGGTGTCTTTGCAAGCTCAAGTCTCCCTCATGGGCGTGCATATTAACTACGTGGTCACTGTGGTGTTGCTTCTGAGTATCTCTTTAGTGTGCAGAATGAATAGCACTGCTCTTAATGAGCAGCTATTCAGTGTTTCACTTTCTCCTTGCTGTTCAACATGCAGTCTGATGCCATGTTTATCATGTGCTACTCCAACTAAATCCCAGGGACAGAATTACTTAGCCTGTCGTGGTTCTCAGTGATAAAGTATCTTTGCAAAAAGTTCTTGCAAACATGAATCTTATTTCATGTCAGTGCTGTATGTAGTGGAGAAAACAGATTCAGGACTGTATGCTAATTTGAGACTCAAGACCTTGTCTTCTTTGCTGTGTGCTTGGCATTCTGTAGCATTACAGAGGCACAGCTATGGCTCTTTTCCATGCACTGGGGTGCCAGACACTCATAGCAAATGAGCAACGTGTGACTAGTAATCAGCTATCAAAAGCTTGGAATAAATGACTTGACTAGCAATACAACTTGAGTCCAATGGCACAAGCCAGGAGAGTATTCAGATCTTGGAGTAAGCCATGTAGCTGGCTGAAATAGAAGATCATCTCTTCAGCTCCCTGCAATCCATTCCTACTTTTGCTGCCTATGTACAAATTATGCAGGCAAGGAAATACCACTGGCCTTGACTGAACTGTTTCTCTCTATAGCTTTCAATCTCAGTCTCCTGTGATATGACTGACCTAATGATTTTTTTTTCTAGTTTTAAGACCAGTTGTTTGTTCTTTAGCATTCTCATACCTCACTGAACTGTGTGCTTTAAAGCTGGCACCAGCCTAAATGACAGAGCCACGTGGGTGCTGTTGAATCGCAAGTCTTGGGGCTTTGTGCCACCTTTACCTGTCCTAGCAGGGAAGGAGCAGGGTTGAAATGCCCTTAGCCAAGAAACTTTTTGGTTTTACCCTCCCAGGCTACAGTCCTAGTGACTTATTTCCCTTGCTAATGATAATAAACTGCTGTAATTGTTGGTAATTTTCTGACTAGCATTGCAGACCTTCTGTCTTCACCTCCCTGGATAATGCTGATCAAAGACCTTGTCCAGCATGAATTTTTCTGGCTTGCTATACACATTTCAACTGGAATATAGCCTTTTTCATGCTTATGATCACTTCTTGGAATTAAGAAGTCATGATGAATTAGGAGTCCATACATGAGGAGTTTTGAAATGAGCTGTGGAAAGAGAGAGGGCTGGGAAGCCTAGGCAGTAACATCTGTCCTGTTGTGTAGTCATCTGTTCCTTTGTATTCAGGTTGTCTGAATTCTTTGGCTAAAATTCAGCATGTGAAGGTTAATAGATCAAAATTTGTCAGTCGTAAAGGCTGTGGAAGCTTATTCTGTCAGTTTGTCTTGGTAGGAGATCTGCTTGCTATCATAGTGCTCTTCTAAATCTGCTTTATTTCAACATCTTTGCTAACTTCTGTAATTAGAATGAAAAGTCAAACTGAAGTGCATAATACCCCCTATGCTGCCTCTTTTTTAATACTCTGCAATACTATTTATTTGGAACTCTTGAAAATCTAAAATGTCTTGTGGCAGACTTGAAGTATGGGTCTGTTTTTTAGTTTAAAAATATAAAATTTCACTTTTTTTTTTTTTCCTTTTGGCCAAACTGCGTGTAAAAGCTGCCTAAGGCTGTTAGGTACATTTAAGAAGAATTGATGCATGCAGTTTTTGTGATGGTGGAAGGAGGAATTAAAAGAATTCCACATTAATAAAGGATCCATAATAAATTTGATTAGCAACTAAAACAAATTTGATGTCATCTTGGTAATTGAGTGTTATGGAAGTAGGATAACTTCGAGTTTGTGGTACATCACAAATAAAACAGTGTTTTGGACTTAGTGTGCTAAATGTTCACAGGGTTTTCCCCCAAATAAAGGGGAAATATAATGCTTTGGTTGTGAACTCTGTTGAGTATTTTTGAGGCAAACTCTTGATAAGCTCAGGTCCTATTAGCTGGTGATTCTTCATGATTCTGGGAGGCCTAAAGAGAAGGTGCATGTCAAGTGTGCACACAGGCACAGGTAAACTGATGGCACTTTTCCTTGTAGCTAATTCTTGGAAAGTTCTGGGACAGCAAAATGAAAGTATCACATCCAGGTAGAAGGGAAGGAATTCTGGCTCATTTCAGACAATCACTTGTCCTGGTTCAAAAAAAATTTTAAATTCTTCAAAAAAATGGTGTATTTCCAGAGTACTTGGTAACCCTTTAAGTGTTAGAAGCTTGGGTTTTATACCTATTTTGTGTTGTGACTGTAACACGAGGTGGCTTATGTCAAAGAAAAGCTTCAGGGAATCAAAAAACTATATATCCAAGTTGAGCTAAGTTTTAGGATGCTGTTGTAAGACCTGTTATCATTTTAGTAAGATGAATGTTGATTGGAAAGGATACCTTATCTGTCTGGCTTTAAAGCAGAGGGTTTGCATCATATGAGTCTCTTCTGGTGTGCTGGCATGAAATCATCCTTTGGAACAATAGTTGCACTATGACAGTGGGTCAGAGTAGAGGATAAGCTCCCAAATGGGGACACAGGTAAGCAGAATAAAAGCTTTGGCTGGAACCCTGGGAAAATGCTTGCAGCTAGTGTCTCTTGTGGAAAAGAGGAGAAACTTGAGCTTTGAGCACAAGGTAGCTTTGTACAGGATCCTGTTGATGGCAAAGAGAATGCACAAAGTTGTACAGCAGACACTTGATAACCAGGCACCAAGAAAAAGACTTTTTAATGTTAAATCCTGTAGGTCCAGCTGGTTTCTGAATAACTGAGAATATGCCCCCTTTCCCAAAGTAGCCAACCTTGAAGTAAGTGGAGGAGTTAGCTACCTGAAAGAGGATTTTTGAAGCTGGAGTGTGCCTGGTGCATCTTGTGTGGGCTCTAGAAATAGCACTAAATACAGTAAAATAAATTAAATACAGTAAAGGGAGTAGTTGTATCCTGTGGGCTGGAGTGTGGTCGTCATGTCTGAAGCTGCTTTATTTTTCAATACAAACAATCCAAAGCATTTTGAGTAAAGATTGTGCATTATTGTGATCTCCTACAGTAGGACCCTTCAGTTCACCCATTAGATGTTCTGGAGGACCCAATTTCTGAATACAAATATGAATTGGAGAGGAAATAAGCAGACAAATAGACATGAAGATGAGATTTGTAAAGTAACTCTTAGTCAGAAATTTGAATAAGCGAAGCTGATTCAAGACTTATTTGCATCTTACTACCTCTTAAAAAACTTGATGGTTTTTCCTCCAGTATGTAAATATATGCAGTGAATGAAAATGTTAAAGATAGATTCTTTTCTGAATTGGTTTTGTCAAAAAGTGGATTATTGGCTCACATTAACTAAATATCTGAACTTTATGTGAACTATCTGTTTGGCACATAAATTTCTGACTGGGGAATGGTGGTGTTGAAGCTTGAATTTATTCTGTAAATTCAGTTCCCCTGGAGACTTTTGTGACTGCCAGCACCAGAAACATCACCATCTTTATTTAAGGGGAAAATGAGTTTCAACATAATAATGTTATGACATACTCAGTTGAAGTTCATTTTACAAATGATTACATGCATTTGAATCAAAGCAGAATGACACGAAGAGACCGAAGGAGGATTTTGATTGTCAGACTTCCACTGTCTTTTATTGCATCCAGCTATATTTTTAATATGGAATATATGTAGGTACAGGGCACCTGATCTTTTCATCCCTCCTTCTTAAATTCAATTGAGGGTTCAAGGTTACAGGAATGAAGATGGTGACCAGCTACATGCAAATGGGGGCAGCTCATGTCACCTGCTGTAGGCTGGACCTTAGCTTTAATAAAAAAAAAGACCACCTTCCTGACCTCAGAGATGGACTTTGCTATGAGGTGAGGCTGTCTCAGCACAGATTCCTTTCCATTGTGCCTGGCTACCATGCTGGGAAATAGTTGGTGGATTTTCTTTTTTAATTGTGAGGGTTTACCTCTCCATAGCATCAATTTCCTCATCACTGCTGAACCTGGAAACATGCTTAGCTACTGATGTGGGCTTATGCCAGATTTCTGACCTAACTCTTGGCTTTCAGAAGATCCCCAGGTGCTGTTGGTGCATGGTATGTTTTAAGATCCATGATGCCTCAGTAAGTTTGAGTCTGTTCCACCCAAGCCCCTGAGACCTGGGGCAGTATTCCCCCCTTATTTTTCTCCTGCAGTTATTTTAATGCTTTTTTTTTTTTCTTGGCCTTGCAGCTGTGACCCCTAAAATCCATTTTTGGACCCCTGAAGTCTCCATCTTTGGAGACACTTAAGACCTGCCTGGATCTATTCCTGGGTGACTTGGTCTAGGTGCCCCTGCTCTGGCAGGGGGGTTGGACTAGATGATCTTCTAGCTCCCTTCCAACCCCTAATATCTGTGAAATTATTAGGCAGATACTCCTTGCTATGAGAGTTGCCCCTCTTTCCCTCCTTTTCCTTATCTCTTGCTTTGTAGACTGTAGCTCATTTTTAGAGGAAGAACAAGAACTCTTGCACAGCAGAGAACTCATTTGAATACTTGTTATCCCATATACACAGAATCTTAACAGCTAATCAGTCCAGAATGCTTATACCTAATAGGAAAATGTCAATCAGCACTAATAGCATCATAGATGGGAGCTACTGTACTCCTCCAAAATTTAGATGTAAAATCTGCCTCCAGTTGGGCCAGCTGTGCTGCTAAATGGGCACAGTCTCCAGCTGGGCCTAGGAATGGGTCTTTGGAACTTGGGAGGTCTGAAGTGAGATGTTATTGTTAGGCAGCATTACTGCTCAGAAAATGTTCTGAAATAAATGGTGGCATGTGAGTGCTTTCCCTGAAGCCCCTTCCCTGTCAGTTTGGTGACAGGACTCATCCAGATAAAACACTGAAGTAGCTCAGTGGGGAATAGTCCAGAAGGGGAACCCAGAGCATGGCTTGACTGACACGTGTGGCCATCTTTAAGCGTGCCATTCCTTTTCTAAAGCATACACTGAAACCAGATAGCCCTGACATGGCCAACTGCTCCTAGAATTCCTTCCTATTCCCTCTCCACACAGAGCCTGATGCCCTCCCTCCTTTTCTGTCTCACCCAAATGGTTTGCTGGCCTCAAAAAAAAAAAAAAAAAAAGACTACTATGTCAGAATGTAGATTTAATGTCTGATTTCATTGCAGCTGATACGTGGGTAGGTTGTCACCACTGCCACATCATCAAGGAGGGGATATGGTGGACGTGTTTTTTGACCAACCTCTAGCTTTCTCAGGGGCAATGGGCTCAAAGAAAAGGTGTGTAAATTTGTATTTTTAAAAGTGTCTGTGTTTCAGTTAAGCCAGAAACCTAGTGTGCCCTTGTGGTTCTTGAGGGCAAGGCTGTGCTGTGGTGGCCACGTGGTTAAAAGCAAGTTGGCTGCTTTTAAGTTTGCTGTCAGGGAATGTCCCCAGCCTCCTAGTGCCTGAGGTTAACCTCAGACCACAGCTGTGGTGCTCAGCTCCAGTGCAGGACTTTCCAGCTGCTCCTGGGGCCAGAGGTGGATTCTCATGGCTTTTCTGTTTAGTTCAAAGGTGAGGAAAAAGGTAGCTGGCTGGGGAAAAAAAAAAAAGCATAAACCCAGAAGTAAAAGGACTTGAGGATGATGATTGATAAATACAGATTTGAAGGAAAGCATGGTTTGTAAACGATGGAGTCTTCACAAGACTTCAGTGGTCTTGCAAAGAAAATAAAGACAGCTCCATCCCTTCCTTCTGTACATCAGTCATTTTCTTATCCCTTCTCTCCTTTCCTTCCCTTTAAGGGGTAGTTATGAAACTCAGAGTGTTTCTGGGTGTTCTTATTTACAGCTGATGTGTGTGGTTCACTTTCATCACTGAATGGGTCAGAAGAGGGATGGGTTAAGACTCCTATACCAGTCTGCCTACCCTTAGTTCAGGCCAAAACCAGCTTTGCTTGTCTTTACATTTAGATGGGTAAAATAAAAGCAGCTCAGATTTCTTTTGATTGTCTGAAGCTTGCTGGCATGTGCATCTGTTCATGAAACTGCCTCAGCAGTCCCAGGGAGGGCAGCTGAGGTAGTTCTGCCTTGTGCCAAGTCGAGTGACGTCCTCTGGTTGTGACATTGCTTCCAGCTGCTGGGCTGGACACTCTCATTCAGTTGTGGAATTAATCTGATAACAAAGGGTGTTTTATTTTGCTAAGGAGGTCTTAATAATAGTTCAGGTCTGGGTCTTCCGGCTCTACCTTTTATTTTATTTTTAATTTTTATCTTTTTTTTTTCCCCCCTATCCTGAAGCTGTTGCAACAAGTCCAAATGGCTTTTTCCTTGTGGACAGCTTTAGGATCTGCTCTCATGTTGCTTGTGGCATGCAGTGGGACCAGGAACAAGTATCTGTACAATGATCTATTTGATACCATTTGATCTATGAAATGCCACACTCCACCCTCGTCCCCCATTTTTTTTTCCTCCATTCTCAACTTCCCTCACTCCTATGGAGCTGCTTAGTGGCTTAGAATTCTGCCAGCTCTTAAGAGCATCAAAATCATTCACATGTACCAAAAGACTGAGAAAATGAAATTTTTCTAATGGCAGAACACAATGCTAAAACCTTTATTACCAAAAAACCAACTCCTTCAAAATTTGCAAAGTCTAGTTATAATTTTGGAGCAAGTTATCTAGTTATAAATTTTGTTGTATTGATTTTTTTTGTGTGTCGCTTGTTATTTTCTGTGGATTTGGTGTTTGGATTTTTTTCTTTCCCTTTTACCTAAAAGTTCAGAATTAGCAGTGTGTTAGAAGTGTTTCTAATTTCTGGCTATAGGAAATGCAGGTGTTAGCTGTTTCACATGAGTTATCATTGATTAATTTAAAAATTCCTAGTCGACTGATTGCAGAAGTGCAGTTTCCCCACTCAGCTTTACATTGCTTATCAATAAAGGGGTATTTTTTTTCAACTATGGTAAGTAACCTTTTTCAGAGGCATCTGCTCTGAAGTGAGGAAAGATGTGGTTTGAGCATTGATCTTATGCAAAGCATTCCTCTCAATTCTTCTGGATTATTCTTATTTTTCTTATTATTTTTAATCCTTAGCTGCTTTTCATGTTGCAGTCTGGTCCTACCACGAATAGTATCTTGCAGTGTGCTGTGGGATCCCTTACTGGGGAAAGGGCAGCCAGACAACAGCCAGTAGTTTTATGTTTGGTCTGTGTCTGTAAATTAAACAATTGTTTTAGGATGGAGTAGTGCTGAGGTTTGACTTCCCATAAGTCATAGCTCATCAGTAATTTTCCAACGTTTCTGGCCAAATGTAACACAGTGGTTTAAATCCTCTGGAACAAGAGTTTGAAGGCCTGATGTGTTTGGACACTTCACTTACTAGTGGTTGCTCTGAAATGCCATCATGAAATGCATGCTGGTGGAATAGCTTTGCTCAGCCCTCTGGGTCAGAGCACACATGGGCAGGAAGGGTCCCAGGGTGAGGGGACAGGATGAATGGCTCTGCTGATAAGGGTGTCATTCAGCATCAGTCGTGGTCATCAAGCATCAGGATTGAAAGGAGAGCTTTTGGGTTGTGTTAATGTTATGACAAAGGTCCTAGACAAGAATATCCCATTTAGCTTAATCAAGTGAAATGGCCTCCGTGCAGTTATATGGAAAAAAGTAACAGCTGCTTATCAGTAAGATAACATTTCTGTCTTAGATGGTGTAGTTTCTGAAGATAAACCACTGAAAGTGTGTAAAGAGGTCAATATGAGGAATTCAGTTTTCAGCAGCTTCACAATGTTTCTTCTTCATTATTTTGTTTGATATGAAATTATATCTGTTGCAAAATGTTTGGGAGTATACGAAAGAAAACACAGTGGCAAATAACTAGAATAACCACCTGACTCTCAGAATTGAATATACACTGGTAATTTGTGGTTGTTGTAGTTATTGTCCTGAAAGACTTACACGGAGCAGGAAAAGATCTTTAAGAGGAGTGTTGTTCTGCCAGGAAAATTTCAATAATTAAAGCTATTTCACAAGAGCAAATGACTGAGGAAATGTTTGTATGAAAATTGTTTTGTGCCTGTTGATGCCTAGTAGCTTGGAAAAACCTTAACTTGGTTTCAAGAACTGGTCTGTTCTCACTCAAACCAGGACATGAAGAAACAAGGAATGAAGAAGTGCATAGATATCCATAGGTACAGTATAGATATCCATAGATACACTATACTGGTTTTGTAGAATCCCTTTATTTGTCTTCCAACTTTTTATTTTTCCCCAACAACACTAGAATACCCCTCGTATATATTGTTTAAACCCTCCTTCAGATCCACATGTGTGATTTCAAAACCAGAACTGGTGCTGAAATGCAAAAGTCTGTTAAGTGTACATAGAGCTAGGAGAGTTCTCTGACCCTCTACTCACTCCAAAACCACATAGTGCAGAGACTGATAGTGCTCCCTTTTTTTACAACTTATAAAGACATGAAACCTGCTGTGTCTTTCAGTTATCTACCCAAAGTCTTTCTTTTGTAAGAATTGTAGATAGGATGCTTTCACCACTGAGGTTGGAAGTTCAAGACAGTCTCTAGCTTGCAGGTCACTCATGATCAAAATAGCTCTTTTGCAGTCTGGTGTTCAAGGCAACATCTATAGCCATTGTTTTGGCCTCGTTTGATTTAACAGCTCTTCAGATGAGCAAAACTTAGTGCTCCTGGTGGAGCTTTGTGTAGAGGAGAGTCCTGCCAGGTGGATGGGAGCTGGGAACTACTGTCTTAATGAGGTCCTTGGGGGACCTACCACTTGAACTTGAATTAACCTATCCCATCACACAAGATTCAGTGAATGGAGAATGCAAAGAGCACTGGGGAGCTTTTTTATCCTCAATATTTCAAGGTATAGAGCTGGCCTCCCTCATTCCCCAGAACTTCTGTTTGCTTAATATAGTCACAACTCTATGCAGAAAAAAATACCTTGCATATTGCAGCTCTGTATCTGGTTAATCATAGAATGTTTATGGCTGGAAGGGAGCTCCACAGGGCATCTAGTGCAGCCCCCTGCAGTGAGCAGGGACACCCTCAACTAGACATGGTATCACTCCAGTCCATAGCATCACTCAGTCACAACCTGAGCTTCCTTTGAGTTGTTTCTCAAGAAGGTGGTATGGTACCAGTCAGTAATTCTTACTAAAAACACCTGTCTCTTGTATACTCCATACTGCCTTTCTGGTTTCAGTCCTTAAACCAAACTTTTCCTGACATTTTAGTTGAAGTGTGAAACAATCTTGTTATGTAGTGACTCAGTTTTGCACCTCGGCTCTCGTTTTTGGGAGGAAAAAAAATTCTCCCTCTTAAATTCTTTCTGTCTCTCACACTTTGGTACAGGTTGTAAAGACATTTCACGTGTCTGCCGTGGAGGATTTCCTTGGTGTAAGGATTGGAAGCAGCTGTGTGAATACACACGTGCACACTCTCCCCTGGTTACACACAGAGCTAATGAATTTTGACTGAGCCCCAGATGATGCAATAAATCTATATGGCAGGTTTGGGAGTGTTGCCACGTGTAGATGTATGCAGATGGTATGTCCACTTTGCTTTCTGCTCTCTCTTTCTCCACTATTTTTTTGTATTTCAATGAAAGGCATATCAGAATGGCCCTTGGGAATGCTAGTATGAGCAGCCCTTTTTAATTTTGTGAGTTTTCAGAAAGTTTAGAGCAAGTCTGGCTGGATTTATTGATTTATTTCTTTTTTTTTTTTCTCCAAAATCATGAAACATATTGGCTGATTTTCTTCCCACTAAGGCTGCCTTTCAATAGCATTTCATTGTATAGAATGCAACTGCTGTGGAAGTTTGGGTTGGTGGCATTGCTTTGGTTCTGACACGGAAGGCTTCAGGAGGGAAATGGTTGAAATGAAGAGTGGAGTGATTGGAGTTCAGAATGGAAACAAAACCAGCCTCCCTAGCACTAAAGCTTAAAAATTACAGTCTTCTGTATCATTCATTTCTGTCAGGTTCATCTTTTATGTAATGTCTTTTCTAAGGATAAAACAGATGGCAGGAAAAATGCCTTTTTGAAAGGTTAATGGACAGCAGACTTTCTATTGCTGCAGATAGAAGACAAGTATGATGGAGAATGGTAGAGGAATTGCTATGACTGCAGGTGAGAATACCTCTTTCTTTTTAAGCCAAGTTTCCTAACTGAGAAAACAGTGTCACATTAATTTTCTTAAAAAAACCCTAAACTTTCAGGGCTGTTACAGGCAGTGTTTGCTGAGCACAGCATGGGTAATATTGTAATTATACTTGGAACAACTGCCTTTTCTAGGGGTAGAGCAGGGTAACCCTCTGCCCCCCAAGAACCCTGCCCATGCAATGCATGGTCTAGTTCTTGTTTCCCTCCTGACCTGCAATACTGAAACAAAGACACCCTAAGCTGAATGCAACAGGGCCAGACATCAAGCATTCTCAACCTTAAATCTCATTAATAGTGCTGGCTGCAATGTGAGCAGCAAATACCTGTCCATTAGTGAAGCTTCTCTATTGCTCACTGCACCTTCTGTGGTGGGTTTGAAGTTAGAGAAAGGAGAAAACCTGAATTTCACTGAATTCTAGGAAGACTTCACATGCTCATCCCTGCCTTGGAAGCTGCACCTGTGGTTTTGGAGCCTGTGTGGACCTTCAGATATGGCCAAGTTTTCTTCAGAACAGCTGTTCTTAGAAGATTTATAACAAGAAGAGGAAATCTCCCAAGAACTGCTGATTGTTGTGAAGCTCGTTGCCATTTTGGCAGAAAACTTGCCTTGAAAATCGAGGACAGATCTGAAAGTGCTTAAGCACATAAGTAACTTTACACACCCAAGTTGTTCTGCTGCACTCAGAGGACTTCCATCTCTGTGGAAAACTGGTGCTGCACTTGAGTGCTTGCAGATCCAAGCTGGAGTAGCATTTTGTTGATGAGCCTCAGGTTATTGCAACTTGAATCCACAGATGGAAGGCATGTAGGCAGGAGTTTGAAGTCATGGGAAAGGCAGAGGCTGAAATACAAGTAATGTGAACTAGACCTTCAGTGTTTTATGCATATAGAAATGTGGCCTTCAGTGTTCAGGTCTTAAAATTGGGCAGAGAAAAATGAAAATTAACTAATATTAGATGCCTTAAGTTGCATGGGTCGTCAAGAAAGGGAAGGAATTTTCTTAGATGCCTTTAAGTCAGTGGAGTTTGGCTCCTTAAGTTGAGGTCCTGGGGGAGTAACCTTTAAAGTGAGGTCACAAAGTTGGTTGGTAAGAATAACCTTCCCAGCCAAGTGTCAAAACAGGGCCAGTGTAGCCACAGCTAAGAGGATGCAACTCCCAGAGGTTGCAAACCCCAAGTTCAGTCACAATTTTAAATAATTTAAAATTATTTTTTACTTACTACAAAGTACCCAGTAATTGGACTTGATGATCTTAAAGGTCTGTTCCAAGAAAAACAATTTGATTTTTTACACTTACTTATGATGATAGAAGTTTTGGATGGGAACTGAAATGCAGTGGGAAAGGCAGTTAGGATGAGGTATTTATTTAGGTGCTGAGAAAGATACTTCATTTCTTTTGAAATTGGAAAAGCCACCTTTGTTTTTTGTGATGTATGCACAACTGCATGCAAGGGGAGCTGTCTGTGCTTGTATCAGGCTGAATACAGATGCCAAAGAAGAGCAGAGCAAGTCAACAACATGCTGCAGACATGTAATACATTCTCTTTGTTCCAGAGATAAAGTGCATATGATCAGGTTGTAATTGCCCTGCTAGTTAACCCTGATGCTTGAAGTCATCTGTTTTATGTAAATGCTCAGAAGGGGAAGTTCTGTGACAATTTTTACTAGTGATGTGAGGATACACCAGCTTGGGGCAATTTCTCTTTTATTTTTATTTTTATTTTTTATTTTTTCC
>JANHGL010025929.1:42436-55039 GCA_024611195.1 Ceyx melanurus
TACACACATATAAATTGTACAGAATGTGAATGGAACACTTTACATATGGACTTGTCTTGCTACAACTTGACATGAAATAGAAAAGCTTCAAGGTAGACTGCTGCCTAGTGATGCTCATCATTGCTATTTCAGAGGCTCCACTGAGATCTAAGGACACTTCAGTGTCATCTTTAAATGTCTGGTTAAATTCAGTGAAGGGTTCACTTGAGTGAACACCTGATGTCTTCAGTAAGGGAAACTGGTGTCTCCCAGCAGACATTTTTCATTCTGAAAGCTCAGAGTGCTGAGCTCTGGTAGGCTCTCTGTTGACAGGAGTTAAGGATAAGCTGAAGTGATTCTAATGTGGGGCCTCTGTAACTTGGAGCTTCTGTGTTAGTATTGCTGTCTCTGTCCAGCTCAGAGGCTGTCTGGCAAAATGCACATTTTCTGGTGAAAAACAACGTACTGGTGTCAAAAATCTGCTGCTGATGCAACGTGGCATATATTTTGGAGGCTCAGTTTTTCAAGACTGTGGGATACTGCAACTAGAAAAAGGCATTAAAGGCTAAAACAATATCTGTTCTAATTCTTTGTTTTCGAGATGGCCAGAAACTCAGTTTCCTGTTTTGCTGCATACTTGGGGAATAACTTGCTGCATATTAGGGAAATAATAAGGGCTAAATAAATAGTAAATGCTTTTGAGAGTAGTTCCCTATATACACTTTTTATTTAGTTGTTTTTTTTTTCCTGCAAGCAACTGAAGAGGGACAATAGAAGGCAGGTGTTTTGTCCATGGCAAGGCCCAGGGAATCCCAATAAAGAGGTTGGAAAATTCTTCATCACTTTAATCAGCCTTTCATTTTTCAGTGAGCAGACTGTTTAGTCTGGTTGGGTAAGAAAATAAGGCCTTGGGAAAAGTTGTTAGTGCTAGCTAGTAATTACTGGTCATCTGCTCCTCTTGCCTTGAGGAGCTGCCATTAAATTCTAGTTCACCCTAAGGTGGGATTGGCTGTGCAGCAGTAAAAGGGGGTGAGAGAGCTTGGTCCAGATGGTGGAGAGGAGTGAGGCCAAGCTCTCCGGACGCCTGGGACTAGATGAAATGATGACCTTGGCCTGAGGAGCTGCATTCTGCACTCTTCTCTTCTGGGGTCTTGTACTTTTTGGCTCTGTGTGGACATGCTAATCAGCAGCTCTGCTCCTCTGACCAGCTGCATGGGGTCTTGTTTTCACAGCAAAGAGTACAGAGCTAAAGAACATATCATCGTGGTAAAACGTGGCTTCCTGAAATAGTGCTGCATTCCTTCTTCTCAGTCAAGGAGGAGGATGGCTGATAAACCTGTGGTAGCAGCCTCCCTTCTCTAATTCACATTAAAACCAAGAAGGAGATGATGAATCCTATACAGGAAATAGTTTTTTTTCTCATAGAAACTTTAGTTAAAAAAAAAAATAAATTATTTTGCTTTAGCAATAAAAAAAACCCTAAATTGAACTACTGATTAAAACCAGGTATCTTAAGGTGTTCTGTCATGGCTGTTATCTGGTATCTAATTTTCACAATCCCACTTGAACTGCAGGTAAGAATTTAGTTACCCATAAAACTATGATGCAATACCAATTTTATGACTGTCAAATACAAATGTGATGATGTAACAGGTGACCTGTTGCTAAGTGAAGCTTTCAGGGCTCACCCTGCAGCCAAAAGAAGTCTGACAGAAGTTGCTTTTAAATTCTTTCTTGCTGCTCTCTGCTTTCTTTTACCACAGAATATTCAACCTTGAATGTAAGTGCTTTCTGCCCCACCCTAAAGGGAAGGCTGCAGTGTTTGGCAGCACACGTGGGAATGTATACCAACAGTGTTAGGGGAGAGAGATGAAAAAGGAGGCTGATTTTACTCTATCATGAAATTTTAACACTCCTTAGCAGCTTGCCAGCCAAGCAGGATTATACTACCAGATGTCCTGGCAGAAATGTGCGTGGTTCTGCAAGATCATAAATCCAAACAACATATGGCAACCCTGAGTGTGTAATACTACTGTTGGTGATGCAGAATTGCAGTGTGGAAAGCTCTGGTGATGCTCAGGATTAGGAAGAACAAAACCTTCCCAGACTTGGCTTTAAAGCCATAGGGAGGTAATAGCTGCTGATGGCACTGGGGAAAAAAAAGAAATATAGTGATGGTTGTGTTTAGCAGCAGCAAGAAACCTCCTTTGCTTGCAGTTGTCTTCTCCCAGTACAATTCTGCTCTGTGAATGCAAAGCTGCCTTTAAATTAGTGTTATTTAATTCAGAAATCCCTTGTCTGTGCTGCATGAAGAAGAAATGGAGTTTGTGTATTTGTGGTATTAGCTGCAATGATAGGGTGAAGCAGGAATTGATTGCTCTAGAGGTGCCAGATCCTCCTCACGCCCTAAAAAATTGTTGTGCTGCTTTCCCTGGTTTGCATTCCCTGCTTTTTATATGATCCTGTGCTTTTCTAATTACATACCTGTGAACGTTACAGTTTAAAGCCTTACTTGTGCCTCTCCCTGAAATAAAATCAGTATATTTTCTAATATAGTTGACTTTTTTCATTGAAGTAAAAACTATATTGTGGAAAATAGTGGTTGGCCAGCATGGAAATGCAGTGTACCCATGTGCAAGGAAATGAACAGCCTATCAAACTGTTTCAGAATCTTCCTTTTCTTGCTGTCACACTTCACAAGCTCTCCAAAATGAGTAATAAGCATCAGAGGCATCTCCCTGCTGTGTCTGTATTTTTGTTGATTGCTTTACGTGCTGGTTTCAGATGTTCACATAAAAACCGAAGTTAACTATTTTCCAAGTGTTGTCCCTGATGGCCTAGTGTTTATTCAATTACTTATCTTGTTGGCTAAGATAAATTTCACCTAGGGCCAGCATCTGCTCGCTAATTTGTCACCTTTTCTTTTTCATGCCCTTAAGCTGTTTTGACACCAGAGGCTTTGCAAGCTCCATCTCAGGCATCACCAGCAGCAGTACAAAATGCAAGGAAAACAATGTGAGCTGAAGCTTAGTGAAAATAGAGTTGTGTAATATGGCACTGGTTACTGCTTGGATGACAGCCATCCTTGATGACAGAAATTTAGTGGCATGTGTAACTGCCAAGAACAAAGGAGTTAATCAGCAGCAATACTGGATATAAGAAGTGTTACTGTGTGTAAATGCATATTAAAGTTGTTGCCATAGGTTTGTGCTGTGGTTTAGTCTCCTAATATTCCATATTGGAAAAAACTTATTCATTTTAGGTTCAGGTGCTGGGTTGTTAAGTGGCAGTAAAACTGAGAGACATGTCCAGCAGTCAAATAATTGCCCTGGTTGAAGATGAAGCTTTTTGCAGAGAAGAAAATATCCAGATGATAAATAAAAGCAGTTCCTCCTTGTGTAAATGAAGCCCAATAATAAATTAGATTTGTTCACTTCTGTTCTCTGTTTAATTTACAGTATGATATGGAAAGGCAGCTTCTTCTCTGAGCTTTACAGAAGTGGCAGGCTTTTTTAGTAATCATTAGCAGGATAAAGCTTGTGTTTTGCCTTTGAGGTGCTTCCTTCTGACTTTGGTACCCCTGCAGTACAGAGAATTAGAGTGTGCTGGCATTGCAGACATGAATAGGGTACTCCTCCATGAAGCTGGGCTGGTCTGTACCAGTGATGCTAGATAGCAGAGGGATTTTTGTTCTGAAAGCATGTAAGTTTCAAGACCAGGTCTTCATGTTCTCCAAGTTCACGTTTTCATTGGGTTTGGGTGATTTTTTTGTTGGCTGTCTTTTTCTGTTTGTTTTTTGCTTTGCATTTTTCCTTTCCTGAAAGCAGCAGTCCAGGACACACCAACTTGCATTTATCCATGGCTGGTTTTGTGCAGCTTCAGTTCTAAACATGAGTTCTCTGTAGTTCAAAAGCTGGTAGACTAAAGATCCATTCCCATTTTCCAGTCTTCTGTACCTGGGCTGCAGATATGCAAATCTTTTGTTCAGTAAAGCTCAGTAGAAGCATAATATAAATTATATTTATATTAATTTATATTAATTATCTTATAAGAACACCATAAATGCTGTTCTCTCAGCCTTGTGTGTTCTCAGAGTTTCATCCAGCACTCTAACTAGAGGTTTCTTTCCAGAGATGGAAAATTTTAACATAAATAACAACATAACATGGTCCTGTGATGAATGCAGTGATTTTGTGATATGACTGGAAGTGGCCTCTGCAAAGAGGGAGGTGGATGTGAAAGCACCAAGAAACTCTGCTCTAATTTCCTCTGGAAAAGGTGGACCCAGCTTCTTGTTCCTTGCAGTCCCCTTTTGGATTTATCTTTGTGATTTATGATGTCATCTTCATGCTTATTTTTAGCTTCCAGTCTATCTCTGAACCGTTCTTACATTTTAATTGGCTAAATGAGGAGACTTGTAGCTGATTAATGTTTCCCCTTTGCAGATGGATCATCTAGAACAGGCAGAACCCTCTCTGTGCCTCATTTACTGCCACCTCCTTTCAGACATTCACTGTTCCTTGGCCTTCCTGCCTATCCTTATCTGCTGCTCAGTTTATTGTACCTCTCACAGTTGTTCCAGCTGTGCATTTTCATTCAGGATTATTTTTTTTTTCAGCTAGAAATTATGTATGAAAACTTTGTGCAGCAGCAGTACTGCCAGTGATACTCAGGTGACAGCTTTTGGCAGGTGGATTCTTGCCTGAGTCGTGTTAAGTTTCATTACTGCTCTTTGGTGAATGAGGGTGTTCAGTAAATACCTCTGAAGATTGGTCTCCATAGCTGGAACACTAGATGGTGAGGAGTAAAATAAGATTACTTTTTATTTTTTCATGCATAGACAAAAAAACCCCCACACTGCAAATCAGTATTTTCTGGATTAAATAAAAGTCAGCTTTGATGTGGTTCATCCCAAGAGCTAATGGTTTTATTGTCATGATTTCCCCCTGTCCCAGCAGATCAAGATTAGAGATGATTTACTATGATTAGAGATAATTTAAATGATTAGAGGTAATTTACTACAGGCAAATTGCATCTGATTTCTTCTGAGGTATGAGGGCAACACAGTGCCTTGTTCTGCTTTGTGAATTTGCATGAAATATGACTGTCAGCTGATTTTATGATACACTTTTCAGAGTATGGGGGGGTTAAAGTTTGCTCACTGTCACACAAGTTTTCTGAAAGAAGTTCCTTCACGTAACAAAACCCAGAATGTTTATAATGAAGTGGGGGATTAGGTTTTAGGCTTTGCATTTGTACTTCAATTCAAAAAAAAAGAGTTGTTCTCTGTGTAAGACTCTGCCTATCTCTACAAGACTACGTAGCTATACCAGCATTTGTGAAGCTGGTGCATTTGCTAATCCCATGGGAAAGTGCCAAGCTTGTCAGATTTTTATAGATTGCTGTCTTTATGACAGGAAACTGGGAAGGGAAAGGGGCTTGTATCTGAATGGAACAGCCAGGAGAAAACGGGGACGTAAGGACAGATGTGTTCCAGGTCACAATTCTCTGTGGTGGAAGCAACGCCCAGAGCAAGGGTCTTGCTGGAAGGTTGGATGCCAGCCATGAGAACTCTAGAAGCATCCGGGCAGTGTTTTGGCTGGGTGAAGAGGAGACCTTCTGCAGGACAATTAAAAACTAGGCAGGTTTTCATTGTTTTGTTTCTGTTCAGCACTCGCTAAACATAGCAACTGGTTTTATGTTTCTGGGTGGTAATCAAAATTATGATTAACTTTTAACTGAACACATCATCCGTTCAGAAGGATTTGAGGATGAATTGGGAGTAATTGGCAACATGGTAGTGAGTCACAAATGGGGGTTCAGTCATGATTGGGGCATTTGGCACCCTCAGGCAAGGGTTTAATTCCTAGATGGTCCATCCCTAAGCAGCACAGATTGGCTTAAGAGCTCATAATGCAGAATGTACCTCCTGGTCCAAGCATCCCTGAGAGGCCAGTTGCCTAAACCTGAGCTTCTCCTGAGCTTGTATTTGTGCTCACAGGTGAATTCATGAGATGAAATATTTAATACCATGAGTATTGCCTTTGCCTATTCTAACAAGATGATAGGTCAAAGAACAAAACTTTAAGCCCAGTACAAGATTTTTAACGTGCACAAAAAACAGTACAAATACATTAATTAAAAATGCTATAGAATATGTATTTTTTTAATATTCTGAAGAGCATATTGGAGTTTTTTTGTTATTTCTGTTTTTTTATTTCTGGAAATCATCTGTATTATAATCTAGAATTGGACTGGCCAGGGCAAATATTTTGTTCTATGTTTTAAATAACAAAATGAGATGGGAAGGGGGGAAACCACTTGATGGACCCAACTTAGTCCTTCAGCAAGACCATGTAAAGCTCAAGTGTTTCTTGTGCAGCAGATGCTTTAATTGCATTTATGAATTGTTGTAAAGCACCTTCTAATAGATGTTACTCTTGTTTCTCCCCACCCTTTGCAGCAAGTGACGGGCAGAAGTTTTGGGGAGAAAGACTTTCGTTCTGGACTAGAAAATGGCATTCTTCTGTGTGAGTAAGTAGCACTTAATCATGAATAAAGTTGGAATGAACTTTAGCTAGTATGTCCACTTGTTGGTTTCCTTTAGCAAGTTTTGACGTTGTACTCACTGGTATTTCACTGCAGCATCCTTTTGGTGCCAAAGCTGCTGTCATGGTGAGGATTGACATGTGGCTCAAAGCAAACAGGTTTTGCAAAGTGCTTCCTTCTCTCCACCCTGGGTCTTTAGTTGAGTTATGTAAAGTCAAAATGATGTTTGGTTTTTTGTTTCCTTTTATTTAAAGTTACTAACCACAGAGTGGTAAATGGTGTTGCACACCTGCCTGAGGACATCTCTGCCACGGTGAGGTGTTTTGGACCAACTCCAGATGTCAAGAGTTAGCCATCTGACTGTGAGCAATACTCAAATGCTTTTACAGTTTCTGGAAAGATTAAGCATCCTCTAATTTTTTACCTAAAGTTGCATTTGAACGATGTGTTTAGTAATTTTGGACAAGGGGTGCCAGTAAGCTTTTGTATGTTTAACTCTGTGGGTTTAACAGCTAGTTTTTAGACAATCTTCCAAAAACATCTTGTGCTTAGGTACCAAATCTGGTGACTTTTAAGAGGAATTTGGATATGTGCTCTAATGCCCACAGTTCTTTGAAAATCCCATGCAAGTTGTCAGGAGTCTGGGAGAATTCACAGATCTGAATCACTTCTATGGACCAGGTTCTTTCCCTGGGTGTGCAAGGTTGTCCCTGAGGTTGGTAAAAAGCTCTTTGCACACCAGAAGCACAAAGCTTGTGCAGAACTGAATGCATAGTGAAATTTATACACGTGATCTCCAGACCTTTAGCTGGAGCATTGCAGCTGTTGGTGAAGTTTTATACCATGAGAGGTACTGGAAGTTGGAAAGTTTGTTTTCAACAGTAGAGTTGAGCTAATATCCTGTAACTCTGCTTTAGGTAGCTTACATTAGCTTTGAAAACCTACTTCTGTAAATACTGCTGTGTACCTCACTGGTGTCATTAATCATACAGCTTGAACTTTAGCTGTTAAAAAAAAATAATACAAAGGAAATGATGCGATTTGGTTTGATTGCAGTTGCATGTCTTTACTGAGGAGTGGCTTTGGGAGGAGGGAAGTGGTTGTTATTGTTGATCCAAAGTTGTGTAACTCAGCAGGAGCATGGAGTTTACCTCTTCGTATTTAAGGTTTGCCTCTTGCACAAGATCTCTCCCCTCTGTGTGTTCAGGGGAAGTGCTGTTTGCTGAATTGCTTCACGGGGCTCTTGAAATGTTAAGGTTGAATTGTATTTCATGAAAAATAAGGAATGTGTATTTCAAGATTAGATTGTAATCTTATCTGCAAGCAGGCAGAGGCAGTGTGATTTAAATGCTGTAAATCTTTAAGATGGAAAGCTTAACTAATGTTTTGCTAATGAAATGAATAAATATGCATTTTGTAGGAGGTTGGGAGCTCCAGTAATAAGCAGGTGAAGAGGCAATGCTTGGTTATACTACTCAATTTTTCCATGATGCTGGGCAAATTGCTTCTTCTTTACCACCTGTGGACCAGTACAAACCAGTCTGAAGGGCTCTGTCTCCTCAACTTCAAATCTGAGAGCCCGTGGCAGCCAGCAGACTCAGGGAGAGATCACTGCACTGGTTAGAAATGAGTCATTCACTCCTAGCACTCATCCATATATTTTAATAAAGGAAAACTAGTACAACTGCACAATGCCAAAAGCTTGGAGCCTTGGGCTGGGTATGTTGTGGACCCCTAGCCTGACTGGCAGAGCAGCCCTGTGTGCACCCACAAGCCTTGCACCCACCTCTGCTGGTGCTTCCACTGCAGTGGCATCTCAAGCTGGCCTTTTTATGACACTTTTCATAGCTTTGACACCTTCAACTCAGGAGCTGAGGAGCACATTTAAATGCAGGAAGCCATAAAGTGCCACACTGACAGCAACACAAGCCCTTTCTTCTTGCTGGGTATTTGAAAGCCTACTTGTGCACTTGCCCTGACAGTGCTGGCTCTGTAATTGTTCACCCAGCTGTGCTGAGCAGCCAGGGACTGTGACTGCTGTTTGTCTGAAATGAGTTCATGGCTTTCTAGCATAGCTCTCTGACATCAGTGCAGATGGTGATTTCAGCAAGGGATATCATAGTTGGGTGGGGGAAAGTCTTGCTCTGTTCTTGCTCTGTGTGTTCAATTCTCATGTGCAGAGGCTGAGGAGTTTCCTGGCTGTGCTTCTGCAAGGGAGGGCATGTGTGCTTTCCTGCATGAAAAGCTGTATGAGGCAGGAATACAAGACCTGTAGCAGGAAATTATCACTAAAAAACCCTAATTTCCACTCCAGCATGTGTTCAGATTTGGCTTGTTTGGTGGTTGCTTTTTTTTGTTTGGTTTTTTTTTTTTTGTACTTGCTGCATAGCTTTGACATTTAGGTTTGACCCAGATACCATAAGAAGAAGGAACCCAGACATTTCTGTGATTAATCAAGAATAAATGAGATCTGTTTCTTGCCATCTCCAGGTTCAGACATATGAATGAAGGTTGATTGCAAAAGAAAAAGTCTATGCTGTCTCCATCAGCCTGCCCTACTGATTTGGGTAGTTCTGTTGCTTTTCTGAAACAGCAGAATCACAGAGTGTCAGGGGTTGGGAGGGACCTCTGGAAATCATCTAGTCTGACTCCCCTGCCAAAGCAGGCTCACCTACAGCAGGTTGCCCAGGAATGCATCCAGGTGGGTTTGGAAAGTCTCCAGAGGAGACTCCACAACCTCCCTGGGCAATGTTCTGTCACCCTCACAGTGAAAGAGTTTTTCTTCATGTTGAGGTGAAACTTCTATGTTCCAGTTTGTACCCTTGGCCCCTTGTCCTGTCACTGGGCACTACTGAAAAGAGGCTGGCCCCATCCTCTTCACAACCACCCTGCAGGTATTTGTAAGCATTGACCCTTCAGTCTTCTCTTCTGCAGGCTAAACAGACTGGAATCTTAGTCTTTCATTGTAAGAGAGTTGTTCCAGTCCCTTATTAATCTTTGTAGCCTTCTACCAGGCTCTCTCCAGTAGTTCCCTGCCTCTCTTGAACTGTGGAGCCCAGAACTGGACACAGTACTGCAGATGTGGCCTCACCAGGGCAGAGTGGAGGGGGAAGAGAACTTCCCTCAGCTTGTTGCTCATGTTCTCCTTAATGCACTCCAGGATAGCACAGGACTTCTTGGCCACACGAGCACACTGCTGGCCCATGGATAACTTACTGGCCACCAGGACTCCAAGGTCCTTCTCTGTGGAGCTGCTTTCCAGCAGGTCAGCCCCTAACCTGTACCAATGCATGGGGCTGTTCCTTCCCACCTGCAGGACTTGACAGTTGTCCTTGTTGAATTTCATGAAGCTCCCCTCTGCCCAAGTGTCTATATGCTCTTAAAAAGTACAACAATTTTTTAGATTTTACTTTTAAATAATAAAAAGTGAGAAGTTAGTCATGCACATGGACTCTTTAATGGCATTTAAAGAAAAAGTCTGGCTATAAATCCAAGTAAGCTGAAAGTGGTTGTGATCAAGACATACTTAATGGAATTTATAATTTACTCTGTCATGAGAATAATTTGTCTATAAATAAGATATCTCCGTAGCTTGCATTCTTCATGTCCCTGGTGATGAATGAGCTGCCTTTTCTCAGAGCACAGAGTTTCTTTGGGCTTGCATCACAATTCTAGTGCATCTGACCAAGCTTTGGGCTGATGTGAATGCTGTTTTCAGCAAGGGCTGGATATGTGCCAGAGCAGGGCAAGTGTAATGCTATGGAATAGTCAGATTCTGTATTCTGAGTCAGTGTTTCTGTTAGATATGGAGAACAGCCTTCACTGTACATATGGTGTTTCAGTTGTTTGGCTGTTTAAAAATCAAGTTCTTCTTGCAAGTGAATGTTGCTTATGTAAAATTGCTGTACCACTTATGGAGACCAGGTAGGGGAAAACAAACATGCAATCATCTTTGTAGACTGTAGGATTTAGAAGATTTATTACTCTACTTGTCTGTCAGTGGTATGGGCCTGGCATCTGTTCAGCACTTGGCTGCAGAGACTCTTGTCTTGCCAGGTACCTCACTGGAGGAGTTAGTGGATGCCCAGCCCTAATGCTTAATTAAGCTTTTTTTGCTTTAATTTCCTATTCCTGTAAACTAAGAAGGTATCAGAGTTTCCTAGGTACACTTGAAGTTTTGAATGTGACTCATGCCTTGAGGTGAGAAGGAATTGGTGTTCTCCTGCAGCTTTCAGGCACTGCATCGTAAAGCCAAAATATTCTCAGCATCATGGATTTGGCATGTCACCAGTTCAGAGTGACAGGCTCATTAAGCATTAAGATTTGGGTTCGTGTGAGGACATTAGAAGCAGTTTTATACGAATCCAGCATTTCTAATCTTTTCAGTTTTATTGCCCTGTTAGAATGAAGAGCTATTTATTAGTACACTTCAGGTGAGGAGGCAAAGGTAATGGAAGCTGTAATGCTCAGCTGGGGGCATGAGGGGAACAGCCACTGAGGGGCATGCCTGAGTATAGCAAGAATGGTCTGTCTATGTCAAAAAAATGATGCACAATCTTCCCTGTGGCCTTTCTTGAGCTGTTTTGCAAGGCTTCTATCTTGTTCATATTTTTAGGCTTTGGCAGAGCTGGATGCATGCTATCCTGTGCTTGCCACGCTTGTTCAGTGCTGCATATTTGCATTGGTCTTTATTAACCTTTACCCATCAGACTGGACTGTGAATCAGTTCTGTCCTGCTTGTTAAAAAAGCACTTTGTCCATCTGATCCTAAATAAATAATGTCAGAGACATCATTAGCAAGCACTCAATAATGTTTTCCCAAATAGATTTTTATGACCTCGAGAACATCTTTTTATTTTGCAATTTAGTGCTTCCTTTAAAACAAAGTATTTTTAATTTTAATTGTCTGTCGTTTCAATATGTTTTGTTCATCTTTAGGAGTAATTGTGGATTCTTTCTCTCCTTTTCATTTTTTTTTAAGCTCCAAAATGCCTTCAAATAAATGCCTTTGTTTGAAGGCATTTTGGAGCTGCCATTAGAGCATGAGTTTAAAGTATGTGGATACTGAAGCTGTCTAGGCTAATAATTAATAATTAAGAAAGGCTGCTTGTTAGAATGTGCATCTGTAAAACTCAATCTAAAAAGAGAAATGTCTTCATGAAGCTTTGCTATGGATAGAATTTCCTGAACCCTCATATATTAAATGCCCTTTTACTTTAAGATCAGGTCATTAGTCGGCTTTTCTTTTTAGGAATATGATCTGTTATTTGAGCAAAGAACTCTGTTGGATACCAAAGCCTCCAGCCTGGCTTGATCTGGGGGCAGACACCACCTCAACCTTTCACTTTCCCACTTTCTGAAGCTTTTCTCTAAAAGAGCTGCTCGTCCCTTTCCTGCTAGAAACAGGGTCTTGTTGGAGGCTGGATTTTGGCAGCCATCCTCGGAGTATTTTCTTAACTGGCACTTTCTTGCAAGAATATCACAGTTGTCTTGGTGCTTTTCATTAGATCTTTTATCAGCTGTTGCCTGAAACGCCTTCTCTTCCTGGCAGAAGTTTCTCAAATTCTTAAGTGGTGATAAACAACCCCAGGAAGGTCTAATAGGTTAGTCACACAGTGGCTAGGACTGATTTTGGCTCGTCTGCCCTGCTGTGGAGATACCTTATCTCCTGGAATGCTGAGCCTTGGGGACAGCACCAAATAGAGCAATTGACTCTTCTCATACCTATCAGAGCTGGTTTTTATCAGAGGAAGGAAATTACTTTGCTTCTCCCTATAAGAGTGGGAATGGAGCAACTTTCCATTTCCATCGTGCCCTGTTCTTTCCATAAGGTAAGGCAGCTCTAAGGTTTTAGCTTCTATGCAGAGTATTTCTGTGCTTCATTTACAGCCAGCTACTGAAGAGTGGAAGCCAGCACCAGGGAAGAGGGAGAATGAGTGTGTGTGTGTTGGCTTAAAGTGGCAGGAGGTCTTTGAGAAATGGAGAATATTGCCCTGAGTCAGGACAGGTGCATAAATGCTAGGGATGGTGAGCAGAAAAATCCTAGCTGAGAGCCTGAAGACTCTGGAGAAAATA
>JANHGL010025929.1:55854-76464 GCA_024611195.1 Ceyx melanurus
ATATATAAAATATGTGTGTGTGTGTGTTTTGTGAATGAGGTTTGGTTTGATCCTGTTTTGGCTGTTTGCTGGGATTGTTGCTTTTTTCCCCCTTCATCGTATTTTGTTTATTTAAAGAAATATTTTAGCTGTGTTTCTTTGTCATGTCTTTGCTCCTTTCACTGTTACAAAGTCCCGTGAGATTTAATTCCTCTACTTTCTGGTTCTGTCAGAGAAACACTGGTCATATCAGGCACCAGAAAGCCTCAACAGAAGCATTATAGTCTTGGCATTTCTATTCTTTTTTTCCTGGTAGTATTGCTAAACTGGCCAGACAGGTCACAGGTCTTGAGGAACCTCTAGATCTTAATGTTCCATCAACAAGACATGGTTTTTTTTGAGCAAATGCCTTGAAGCTTCTTCCTGCTAGAAGAATGGGTGATGGAAGTATTGATCCAACATGATCCTTAAATATTTGTTGTAACAAGGCTTATGTTGATAGCCTGCCCTCTCTGACTTGCTATGGTTAACTTCTGTCAGGAAAGTGAATGTTGTGAAAACAAAGCACTGACCAATGTGTGTATTTCAGCCCATGGAGATGCTGATGGGTTTTATGTTAATCCCGTAGCACTTGCCCTGCCATTCTTTTCCGTACTCTTCTCAGGGATTGCTGGCATGATAATGTATATTTAATTTCACCTCCTAGAACAATCCATTGAGCAGGATTTCTGTAGCTTTTTTAAGTTATCAAATCAGTGATTCCAGAAGAATATGTTTTGCCTTTTTAGGGGATCACGTTACTCCTCCCCCCAAAAAAAGTTTTCAGGGATAACCATTAGTTTGGGCAACAGATGCTGGAGTTGTTCCCCTGCCCATAGATGCCTACAGTGATTGTATCCAGACTTGCTGTGCAGCTAAGTACAGAAAACTAGCTGTTCCACGTTATGGTCCCATTGCTGACTGCCTGATTTCTGATTTTTCAGCTGTTTGCAGTGCAGTAGGCAGGACAGTTCTCTGCCATGTACTGGTTGCCAGTGTTTCTGAGTAGTAGTTGTTGGTGTTTTTTTACCAAAATCTTTGGGTGGTGCAGAAAATTAACAACAAAACATTTCTAACAGGTCAACACACACAATCATGGTCAGGTTTAGGGCTGGGAAAGTGCCAAAACCCAGAGCTACAGCTGTAGTGGGGCTGGAGGAAGGATTAGGGTGCAGATGTTTTCTCCTCTGTGAATGTGGTCTCTGGGGTAACATCTGAGTGTCTTCACCTCAGAATGTGCCACGGGTTAGGCTTAGGGTTGATGTTCAGGCTGGGAGAGGGACAAAAGCTAGAGCTGCAGATGCAGTGGAGCTGCCAGGGAAGGTGTGGTAGTTTCTGCCCTGCAGACTCCTTCCCCTGGGGCCATGGCCAAGGACCTTGGGACAGATCCCTGGTGCAGAATGGCTAGGGTTTTTATGTGCCCCATATTTCAACAGAAAGCCCTTGGAGCTGATAAAACTTTACACATCAAGACATGATCCCTACAAGTCTAAATCAGCACAGAAAAAATCCTTTTTGTGTGTTAACATATGTAGGAAGAGATGTGTTCTGTGGCTTCTTTGAGAAGCAGGGGCAGACAGTAACTCTGTCTAGAAGCTCTGCATAAACAGTATGGGTTTTCAGCCAGGTAGGTGGCAGAGCAAGCTTAAGCCACTCAATATTTTGGCCTTTGGACTGTTGCCCTGTGTGAGGCAATAATTCAGAAGCAGCCAGTCTGCTCTGGAAGAAATGTCCCTTTGGCATGTTCTGCAGTGAGCAAGTCCTGGGGGCTTTGATGCCAGACTGGTTAGAGATGTTTCCAACAGGAGGTAAGCATTTTAATAATAGAGACCTTTCTTCCTCAGGCTTTTCCATCTTGCTCCATCCCATTTCCTCCTCCTTCCAACTCCAAAATGTTGTTTATTCCCTTCTCCTTTCCTTCCTTTCATTTTATCCTTCTCCCATATTTCACAGAAAGATAGGTTAGTGCCTTTTGGGGGGGAAAAAAAAGCTTGTTTTCCATTTGCAAAATAAAATTCTGGTTATAGAAAATGAGATGTGTGGTTCTTTTCTTGCCATTCTGTGCATCTAGGGGGAAAAGTGAATTAGTTGTATGTACAAGTATAGTCTTTCATCATTTATTTTTAGGACATAATAGTGTTAGATTCTTCCTTAAGCAGAAGGCAGGAATAGTACCACAATCTGGATGAGCTTGAGATGCAGTTTTTAACTGTAAGGAGGTGAAGAAAAAGCTTGAGATGCAGTTTTTAACTGCAAGAAGGTGAAGAAAACACCCACAACTTCCAAAAATGTCATTCCCCTTGGGTTAGTTGCCACTCCTGCTTATGGTGTTGTTGGAGATGACACACTCCAAGAGTGTAATGCACAAGTATGATTCAGGATGGGTTAGACAGAAGCTTTATTAACTGTGATTATAGGGAAGATTTCTAATAACATCTCCATCCCTGTCCCCCCTGTTCTCCACAAGTGATTGCAGACTCAGCCTGTCTACTGCTTCAGGGAGAAAAAAAAGAGGTGAGGAAACCCAAGCATTTAAATGCTAAAAAAGCCAGGTATCTACTCCTGGGAGGGATGGACTCCATAATGAGCTTGCTGATGGCCACAGTCCTAGGAAGGAATCAAACAGTGAATAAATGACACTGAAGACATCACTCTTGGAGCACACAGGAGTGGCACAGCCCTTGTTATCTTAGCTGGGAAGTAGGGAGTTGGATACAGTCACACTGGTAGCTTTTGGTTGAAAAAAATGTTCTTTTAGTTGAGATAAACTTCTTAACCAGATCGTTCAAATGTTAATTTTACAATCACAGTAGGGCTGCCAGAAGAGTTGGTTCTTAAATGGAGATCAATATCAGTACAAAGTGAGAGGCTTCTCTTCCAAGGGTGGCTGCTCATTGCTAGAGTTTTAAATGATCATAGACATATTTCTCTTCAAAGACTTTGAACTTGAAGTGAATGTCTTGACTTGATGATTTTCTTCCCAGTGAAATGCTTGAATTTTCCTTTGGATAAAAGGCATAAAGGTTTTTCTCTTTGGGGAAGGGTGGTAAAGAAACAGTGTTTGCTGCAACAGGATTTTATAATTAAAATTCCCCACTTTTAGAAGCTTGGTCATTTTTGGTTTTGAATACTCAAACAATGAGCCATGTCAGCACTCCTCCTAGCATGTTCATGGGTGGTGGGGAACTTTGTTTGGAGTGGTTATTAGTCCTTGGACACTGAGCAGTGTTCAGCTGTGGTTCACTGGCCTAATGATGTTTTCATGGACGAGGAGGGTTTTTTTTTCTACTCCCTTTTTAGTCATCTTCTAATGTTTGTGTTTTATGGGGACCTCTGTTTTCCACAACATATGTGAGGATGGCATTTCATTTCAAGCACAGATGCAGAAAAATAGATGTGCCACCCATCAAGTGTCCTTTTTTACTCTCCTGCAGTACAAAAAAGTGCTGAACTACTCTTGCTGAGCTGTGGTGATGCTCAGATGCCTTCTGGGTTTGTGCTCTCCTGCCCTGCCTCTGGGCAATGGAGGATGTGACAAAATTCACCCAGAGCCTGTCAAGTTGATGTGATCTAGATCAATTTAGGATATAAAATAAATATTATTGAGGTAATGTGCTGTGGATATTTTTCCTTCCAGTCTTTTGTTGTTTCAGGAGCAGAAGTTGGGGTAAATATCTATGTTATTAGAAGGGGAAAAAAAGGGAAACTCTTCCTTTCCAGCCATACTGAAACCCTTATGTGCTAGGGACAAGTGTTTGCTAATTTGGATATTGTGATTTACCACTCATAAATGCCCTTTCTCACAACAGGTTGCTGAATGCAATAAAGCCAGGATTGGTAAAAAAGATCAATAGACTCCCGACCCCCATAGCAGGTTTGGTAAGTATATCAAATGGAGAAAAATCTTTCAGTGATGCTATTTGTACCTTGATTTTATGACAGTGTGGTTCAGATAGAAAAAAACCCCCAAAAAACCAAACAAACCTGGAAAGTCTTAAGATGACTACAGTGTTGAAATTTCAGAGGGACTGTCTGAGTTTAGTATGTGAGAAAAGTTCAAATTTTAAAAATAATTGCTAAGTAGGTAGTATTCAAAATACAAAGTATATTTTTGAAGGAAAAATATCTTCTTGGATACATGTTGTGATGCTAACTTGAGAAAGACTGGAACATCCATCAGAAGCTCTCACCAGAAATGATACTTTTTCTTTCCTCCTTTTCATTAAAGAAGAGTGTATTTGTATATTTTGTCTCGTTTTTTCTCTCCCCAAAATACCACAGTCTGCAGATAACATTCATTGCAGGACTGTCTAAGGAACTGATTCATGTTGACTTTAAGGGCAGGATAAAAGTTGGCCATGATCTGCTATAAGCAAACGTTTCATTTCTTGATAGCTGAAGTTAACACTCCTATATATAAACTGGATTTAAAAGTTTCCCTGTATTAGAAGCCATGAAGTTAATTTGTAAGTTGATTCTACAATATTATTACGTAGCCTTTGAGACAGATCCTTCAACCTGTAGATTGACAGACATTTTCTGCATGAATGCTGCCCAGTTTTAGGATTTAATTTGTGGTCTCCACCATCCTTTATCTAAAGTTTCCTTCTTTGCCTTTCATTTGCCTCTAAAACCCATCTATTTTTATTATTCCTGTGCAGTCCTGTTTGAAAGGCATATTTTATATAAACAGCTGCAAAAGATACCAGTAGTGCAGTTTTCTTTTCCTTGGTTCCCTTTCAGGAAGGACTCTATTTTTGTTATGACTGTTTGAAGAGGATGATATTGAGTTACATTGCTTTTTTTTTTTTCTTATTCATATATAAAATCCCAAAGGTGAGGTGGTTACAGTAGGAGAGATGTAAAAAAAGTCATGATATGTGTATTTTTTAGACATCTTTCTTGCAAGATGTATGTCTTCAAAACCAAAAAAGTGGTATTATCAGGCTATTAATGATTATCTCTGTCCTTGCATCCTCTACTTACCTTTAGTAATTATTTTTTTAAATATATTTGATAAATAATCAGGCTATCAAAAAAGTTCCATGATGCTTCTGGCTTCTTGAATGTTACCAATAGGTGGTTTTTTAATCTACTGTTCTGTGAATAAATTGCTCCAAAGCAGTTTTGCTTGGAGTGATTCATTAATCCAGAAAGCTAATGCTTCCACCAAAAAGAAAATTATTAGAACATCCAAAGAACATATGAAAGCTGGGTAGAAAGTACATGCTTTGCTGAAAGAGCAGTGTTGCCAGAAGAAATGTTCTCACGTGAGAAACTGATATTGAACATTTTTGCTGTAAAATTGTTAGCTTTCCAAAAACATAATTTAATGTGTTCTGCAAGGCTGCAAAAAGTATTTATTGAGTTATTAATTTAAAGACCATCTGAAGCTGCAGAAGTCTTAACAAAGGTGGATTATTAGAGTGTAATGAATATTATTAATGTGGAAGTGATTTTTACAAAGCCAGGATGTTTTGGGTTTTTTTTTTTTTGGAAGTGAGTTGTGGTTGGCTTCTTTCATTTTGCATGACATTCATAGTGGGCACAACTGATTTTTAAAGTTTCTACTAATAGCAATTTTGCACAACTATGCCTTGCTATATATTTAATTTTATAGAAATATTTTTTTTCCAGCATCATTGTAAATAAGCTTTGCTCTGTAACATTAACCACTCTGTGTTGACTGTCTTTTTCCCTTGAAAAAATGTCTAGTTTTTGTTTCCCGTCACTGAATAATGTCACTCTGTGAGAAAATAAAAGGTTTTTTGCCTTATCTTTTGTTTGACAGGATTTGGGAGAGTTTATAGCATTACTTCAGTTCCTTGAACAATCCCCCCAGGAGCTCAGGCAGTTACTTCAGAGGCTGTGAAAGAGTCTCACATATAATAGTAGGAAGTGGTCAAGACAAAGTTGGAGGGCTGAACTTAAGCTTGGATGTTGGCTCATGTTTCAGCACTGCTGAATAAAAATCTGTTTACTGTGGCATCCAGTTTTCAGCTTGTGTGCAGCCCTCAACTTTGTGGCATTGGTGTGATTTAGCAATGGAAAAAAACTCTGCAGAAGTCACCTGGCTGCATGGTTAATGCACCAAGATGATGACTGTGCTGTTTAAAAAGCTTGTTCCTTTGAAAACAAGGTTTGTTTTGGTTGTTTTTTTTTTATTATTATTTTCCTGGGAAGTTTATCTTGGCACAGTGTTCTCTGGAAACTTGCTCTGAACCTTATTAAGATAAGAGTATGTACCTGTCTGCTGGTGCTGGTAGTTTGCTTTTATGCTGCATTATTGCATAAATTCCAGTATTTTTTTTATGTCATAGGCAGTCCCAAAGACATTTCAGCATTTTATTAGCATTCAGGAAGTTGTGCTTCTAATTAATTCCAGCAAATGAGGTCTTTTTTCTTCACGCAGGTGTGAAGCTGAAAATAATTATAAAGCCCAAATATAGTATAGTGTGTTTCACAGGATTATTTTTGAAGATAAATATATAGGATTTTAACTGATGTGCATTATTTTTATCACTGTTACCACTCATACTTCAGTGTTACTCTTTTAAAATTATATTCTAATTCTTCCTTCTAATTTCTCACTCTCCCTTTAATTCTTTGTGGTCCTTTCTGGAAAAAGCCTGCTCCTATTGTAAAACCTAGATTTGTAATACATGATAATTTCTGTTTACTTAATTTGTACTTCTTGCTGCTGGACATATTTATTTGCCAGCACAATTGTATCCATAAAACAAAAATATTGCTGTGCAAGTTGTAATAGATGTGAAGTAAACAGAAGCAAAATTCCCTTACTGTCTAAAACCAGCGAGTTCTTGGCACTCACATCACAAAAGCATTTTTATCAATGTTGATGGAAAGCAAAATGTCAACATCATAGCAAAATGCTGTAGGAGCCATTCTGCCATGGTTTTGTTGTGAAACTTACTTGCTATGTGGTAGTTGGCTTCCCTACACCTCCTTCAGTTCTGGTAACTGAATCTTTGACTAAACCAACAGTTGACCAGTGTTTTGGGGCAGCACTGTGTGTTTTGGCTAATCACATACTGTAAAATATACTGGATCTCTTTGCTAAAACAATAATATATTTTAAACATTTAAAAAAGCTTGTGTCATTATGTCTTTGTATGCTTGTGTTTCCTCGGGTTTACTTTGCAACCTTTCTCTGCCTTCAAATTGATTTTTAATTAGGTTTTCCTGCCTATTTTTTGGTGCCATTTGAGCCAGACAAAGCTACCTCATAAAATTCCTGTGTAATGATTTTAGCAGTATGCTGTACTCAGAAACATTCTGAAGTTTCACAAAGGATGCAAAAGTAAATGGGCAGGTGTTTCTCAACCACGCTGTTTGTCAACAAGTTGGAGGGAACAATCTACAGGGATACTGTAGTTAATTCATCACAAAAAAGGCCAACAGCTCTTAGTTCAAATTGGACAGGAAGCATAGAGGAAGCAGCATTGGTAGAGGGAAAAAATGAGATCCAAGCCAATAGAATCTAAAACTTGACATTGAAATTCAACTGTTTATTTTTGTAGTCCGGATTGAAGGTTTTACTGCTTCCAATTAACCATGCAAATGCTGTCCAGAAAACACTGCTCTCCTCACATTTAGAGAAAACCTGGTGAGTTGAGTGCAAAACACAGTGCTGGCATCTCATTTAGTAATTTATTGGTTGAAATAGATGTGCTTGCTCTGCTGTTGGGTTTAGCTTCAAAACTCACTTCTGATGCTGGAAACTAATCATCAATCTGTGAGTAGCACATGTGCTGGAGATATTTTCCACTGCTGGACTTGTGTTCAGCCTGTGTTGTCCAAGTTTGAACTTTAACCATCTGTGTGTAAACATAAAAGAGGCTGAAACTATAGTAAATTAATAAAACCCACGAATTATAAAAAAACCCAACCAACCCAAAGGTAGGTAAATGACCCCACCTTGTTTATTTGCTTTTAATGATCTGAGCTGTGTTTAGCTAGATGGATGGTACCAGCCAAGGTGGGTGAGGGTTTATAGGACACATGGCTGCTGTGGGCAGTTGCAAGCTTTGTCACATTCCCAAACAAGACTGGTTAGCATTCAAAGGTGCAGTATTCACAGTCTCAGGGTTTAAGCCTTGCCCTGAGCCTGCTGAGCTCTGCTGCTGAGAATGTCATGACTTGGTTTGGCCAAATGCTAAGAATCTGTGTAAGCTCTTTGTGGCAAGGATCATCTGCTAGTCTGTTTTTGTCTAACACTTCACCCCATGAGTCCTGCTCCATAGCCAGGACTCCTGGACATTATGTTAATACAAATAATAAATAACGCTTACAAAAATATCACAGGCATTCCTGAGTCATTCACAGTCTGTTTTTATACTGCTGTCCCAACTTGAGTCTTCAACCACATTTGAATCAATGTTTATAATTAGCTTTATTCACTCTGAATAATTTAAAATGTTAATAGGCAAATTCAGAGATAAGGAGAACCTTTTCTGTGTTCAAGCCATGAAAGGAGGGTCTCTGCAGAGGGTCTGCTTTTTAATTTTGTTGTTGTTTTAAACAGCAGTGTTTTATTGACCAGCTTTGAGAGGGGAAAGGCAATTTCCATGCTTTAGAAAAAAAAGTGTTTGACAGCAACGAGTCTACCTGTTTTGTGAAGCCAAATAACAAAGATGTTATTTATAAAACTATATAAATAAAGGCTTAGAGCAATGTTTGATTGGGGTTTTGGGGGGTTTGGTTTCTTTTTAGAGGGGAGATGAACTAAAGTGAAGGATTCCAGGGATAGCATTTGAAAATGACAATTAAAACGATTGCTGCTGCTGAAGTCCTAATGCTAGGCAGCTGAAATGTGAACTTGCCCTTAGCATGGCATTAACCTTTACTATAAATGACAAGAGTCTTTCCTCTGGTGGGGAAGGGCAGCTGCCTTCCAGGAGGAGCTCATTTTGTACCCGTGGAAAATGCAGGTTGCCCACTGGATTAATTTAGATTTGCTTTCAGATTGTATGGTGTCTTCCTGCAAGTTCAGCCATGACTTGTGCTATGTTGGTTTTACTGACTCTGGTTGAGTAAGTATTCAGAACTAGTAAGCTTTGGAAAAATAATCTTTAAGAATAGAGAAAAAAAAAGTTTACACAGCAAATGGCATTTTGTTTGTTAACTTAGGTCTGCACTAAAGCCAGTGCCTGTTGCCTTAGAAACAAAAGACCTCCTTAGCAGAATGACTTAAACTTTCCAGGACAAATCCCATTCTGGAAGCTTATGACTTATCCTAACACTTGGGCAAATACCATGTTTGCTGGAGGCATGTACCATCTTTGGGAGTTATCTGTGGAGGAATTGGTTGCCCTGAGTCTGCAAGTGTCACCCATTCCCTGTGCTGAATGTGGCACTAGTGGATTTGTTTCCAGGCACCTGCAATATTTGCATAACTTCTGTTGTGAAATTCATTGATTTGCCAATGAGAATATAAAAAGAAGCACTGAGCTGGTGTGCTCTGTGTTAGGCCAGCATACATAAAATAACCAGAGCTATGAGTATCCCTGCCTGGAGGATAAAGTTCTCCCATTACAAGAGAAACTAGACCTGAGGCTCTGGTTGCTTTCAGCTGCTCTAAATTGGATTTTTCTACACCTCCTTCCGTGTTGGCACTAATACTCATATGGTTATTAGCTGGAGTGGGCAACTGATCTGGCTGAAAAATCCCCTTCTCCTTCATGAGCAGGAGTGCAGGCACGAGGGAGAGAAAAAGCCCACCAAGCTGGGGAAGGAGATGTCATTCATGTTGTGAAGCTGCAGTTATGGAGGTTAAACTTAGATTCAGTCTTGAAGTTATTGGCCAAAATTGAAGGATACGTGGGCTTGGGAAAGTCTCATCTCAGAATCCCCAGTGTAAAGGTTGTCTGTGTTTAAAATTATACTTAGTAGTGCACTCACTTCCTAATTCTGGAAAGCCTCTCTCAGGTTGGAGTCTGTAGGTCTGTGCTATAAATACCATCTCTGATCCTCAACTGTCTTTTTCAGTGACATGTAGGCTCTGCTGCAGATGACTATTTGAGAGAGTGAAAGCTAAATTCAGTATAAATGAGGTCGACCAGAGTAAAAATATTTGCTGCTACTCTGCATTCTCACATCACCCAAGAGGCAGGTGCTGCTGCCCATAAAATCCACATCATACAAGCTGGAGAATGTTAACTGGGTAATAGCACTGGAGATGTGAGGGGGGAGGATGGATTCCTGATAGCTCAACCTGACATGTCCCTGGGAGGCGAGTGGGAGCAAAAAAACCTCCACAGTGTGGTCACACCAATTGATCTCAAAACAGGGCAGGGAGGCTCAAGCTTCACAGTGCTTTCTTCTCTTGGGAAAAGGGAGCAAGCATGAGTTGGCAATGGTCTGTGGTGACCCTAGCCCTTAGGCTGAAGATGGTGGCAGGAGAATGCTGCCTCTAATCCCCTTCCTGGCTGTGAATCAACTCGGTGAAGTCTGTTGCAGTTTATGTCCTCTAGCAACTGTTAATGCTGTTTCTATGCTGAAAACCTTTCCGGGTACTGTAAGGGGATTTCTGTCAGATGATGTGCATGTTGCTAGCAGGAGCCTACGTGCTGAATGCAGATGATGGAATATATCTCACTCCAAAGATCACGTTGCAGTTGTTGCTTTGACTTAAAGGAGTGAAAATGCAAGCTAGTGCCTTCAAGATCCACGTGCAGTGATCTGAGCCCAGTAAAACTCTGCAGTCTGTGGTCAAGAGTTCAGAGAGGCTGAAATATCTGACACTCAGGTCTGCTTGTCTTCTGCATTCCTCAGTGCTTCTGGATTAAAGCCACTCGCTTCCTGCTTGGCACAGTGCTTTCCAATTGTAATGTGCTTCCTCTTAGATGTCCAGAGGTCTAATGATACCATTGTAAACCTGTTAAAATTAATGCTGCGGAGGAAGGAGCTCAGTTAATTGCTTGTGCAAAAATATGGTAGTAGGCTGAGCTATCTGACTGGGGGACATCAAAGCCATTAACTGTTAACCTTTCAAATGCTGAATAACCCCATGATACTACATGGAAATCTGTCCCATAGCAGAGGGGGTAATTATTCATTTCTGGACAGACAACATAGCTAACTAACTGTCTAGAAAATTAATATTGCAGTACAGAGGCAATCCTCAGCTGTTCTAAGTGTCACTCTTCTGTTAAAATCCTTTCTATTACCACTTCTTAGTTTGCTTCTGCCTCCTCATCTTCATGCAGGAAGCACTTAGATGGCAAATTTCTGTTTGGGGCAATAGCGTGCACTGATTTATTACAGTGAAATGTTTGAAAGGGAGTTCTCTTTTCAGACTTTTCAAGAGAGCATTGAACTTGCTAGATGTGTGCACGCATCCAAGTGTACAGTGAGTTCAACTCAGCTTTTTTTCACTCCCCATTCTGTACAGTCCTTCATCACCTCAGCTTTTGTCTTTGAAATGTATCAGTTCTCATGCACAATTTAGAATCAAGCTCATTTCCTTGTGAAGCCAATGGCAAACATGATGCTTTTCCTCTCTCCCCTTCTTTTCCTTTTTAGTGGTAATGTTGATGTCATTTGCTCTACTGCAACAGCTGTAGAGAAGCTACTTGACATGATGTGTGGCAAGGTTGGATCTGGGTGTTGGGAAGAGCGTTGGACTGAGTGCCAGATGTGAGTCTCATTCTTCCACCTGTTGTGGGTCAACAAACTTCAGGCCTTTAAATGATAGCCTGGGCTGCTGGTGCTCTTGCTTCTTGCCTTTTATAACTGTTGGGTTGGTTGGGTGCTCTGTAGCTTGTCTGCACAGCCAACACATCCCACCAGTGTTACCAAGAATTTCTGGATACCTTCCTAATACCTTCTTTTAATAAAAGCTGCCTCATTGTTGTCCTTTGAACTGTTTCTAGTTTGGTTGGAGGGAGGCTTGCTGTTTTTTCCAAAACCAATCCTAACTTTACCACTCCTGCCTAGCAACCACCTTAGAGATCTTAGTGCTAATGCCTGCTGCTGGCTGAAAGTGTGAGTTGCCAGTACATCTTGGCATCCTCATCTTTGTATTCAAGCCCTGATAATGCAGTTGTAGGTTCCCATGAAACTGCTTGGTGAACACCTTGGGGGAGAAGCTGCAGGTCTCATTGCCTGGTGAGAGGCACGAGATGGAGCCCAGCAGCAAGAACTGTAAAAGTGTCAGAGGGACATATTCTTACAGTGCAGGCAGCAGCAGCAGCTAGTCTTTGACTACAGGAGGAATCCAAGGTCATTTTGGCAACTAGGGAGGGCTTAACTGTGAAGCAGCTCTGTTTCCTTGGCCAGCAGTGCGTGGATCAGGAATGCTGGTCAGTGGTTTTTGGTTTTAACCTTCCTGTCCTTTCAGTCTCCTGTCCTGCAGCCCACAGCAGTGGGTAGGACTGTGCTATAAACACTCTCTGCCTCTTGAGCCTGATTTTCAGACCAAAGCCGACAGACCTGCTAGATAAGAAGTGGGACGTTTGTATATTAATTTCTGGAGTTACAGGGATCAGCCACAAAGTATTAGCACCACTATACAGTATGTTCTCTGTTATTTAAAAGGGAGGACAGTGAATAGGTTCAGTTATTTGAGGTTTCAAGTAATCCAGGGCAATTTTCAGTGTAATTAATACATGTCAGGAATTTGACCCTTGTGAGGATAACAAGAAGTTCTGGATAACTGAGGTGATACTGTAAACAAGTGGTGAAAATTGTGCCAGAAAACTGTCTGCACAGGTCACTAGCACAAGCTAATAAAATACCTAAACTTCTGATTGAGAAAAAGAAATTATACCGATTTTACATGATATATGCAGGAGAAGAAAAAACCCTTTTCTTTCTGTACAATTCTCGGATGTTTTCTTTCATTAAGTTTCTCCTGTTACCTCTAAAGAGGTCATGCAGCAGTTGCTTCTTAAACCATAACAACTGCATGAAAGTGTCCTGAGAGTGCCACATGCATTAGACAGACACACATTTCATGTGCTGTTTATTTTCAAATAAAGTGCAAGCAAGATTTAAACAAAAGCCAAACCCAAACAACAGCCCACCACTACAGGTTATTTTCCAGTGCTATGTATTGGAAACAATTATGTTTTGACACTTCATAGAAGTTATGAATACAATCCTTGGCAAAACTAGCTGCAAACTGGTAAATCAAATTGAATGGTACTCGAGAGCACTGTCAGAGCTAAAAGTCTGTAAAGATGCAAAGAGAAGTAAATAAACGAGCACCAAATGAACATATAAAGTGTATTACTAATGTCAGTGTTCAGTAACAGACTTGAGTGAAAAAGAAACATGACACTGACTTTGTAATAGGAGACTGGGTTTCGTTTTGTTCTGGGTTTTTTGAGAAATGGAGCCAGGACAGTTTGATCTTCCTTCTTAGTGTGCATGCCTGTATTTTATTTTCACAGTGCTGAATGGTGACTGGGTGAAATCTGATATGTCAGATATGGACTAAAATTTTAGACAAGGAAGAATAGAGATAATTGAATCCTCTAGGAGAAACATTGCAAACAAAAATTTGAGCAAGTGAGGTAATATTCGAATGGGTGATATTTTATCTTCAACAATATTGCACTAGTTGTTCTTTATTGACTTTTGCTCTTCTGGTTGTTTTAGACAGAATTAAAGTATTATGATTAGTTTGAAGGGAGTTTAGGAGCTGTATCTTCAGGTGTGTTTAGCCTCAATTTCTGAGCATCTCATATATTTGAATGACACAGTCAACAATGATCAAAATCCATTTTCCTGCAAAGTAAATATCAATTTACTGGTCTGAGTCTCCTTTTATGCTAGGATACTGTGTGGCATCTGAAGTCTCTGCCTTGAGAAGCTTGTAATTAAGAAACAATACATAGATGCATTTAGAAAGGAAACCAAGAAACAAGGAAGGTGTTTGTCAGCAGTGTCACCAGCAAACCTGGGATTTAACTGCTGTTTTCTCTTCAGGGGTATACATGTAGAGCTTTGGGGAGTATAGTGGAGTAGTTGCAGTGACATTCAGAGGAGGCTACTTAGAAGCATAAGGTCTGTGCGTGAGAATATATGAATCCAAAATCTGCCTAGAGTCAGCACCCACAGTATTAGACTAAGTTGGCTGGTTCCCAGGTGTGTTTGAGACCTTAAATGCTCCTTAGTCCTTACCCTCTGGTTGATCAGAGATTAATCACTTGCTTTTTTAAATACTATTACCCAATCTCTTGAGCCACCCAATCCTGATTAAAATTTACTTTCTAAAATATTATCTTAGAGAACTGAAACTTCTTGGATTCCAGTCTTTTACATAATTTTAAAGAACTGAGTTTCTGGTGATCTAGTACTTGCAACAAAAGTCCTTGCAGATAGTTTATCTTCCCAAGAGCAGTTCACCCTGTTTATTATATTTTCTTTGGCAGAAATTTGATGAGTGATATTAGAAATCCAGCACTTGAGTCTTCATGCAAACTATTATGTAAATAAATTGCAGATCAAGAACTTCAAAGGTTGTGGTCAGTGTTCTCCATCACAGCTTCCAGTAAGATTTATTCTTTGCATAACAGTGTACTAATATTCTTGTCTTTTGTAACATTACAGGTTGGAGGAATAAAAGGTTACTAACTAAGGTTAGGAAACACTTGGGAACTAAGTAAAAGAAGAAACAGTCAACTGCTCTATTCAGGGCAATGGAAGGTGGAGTTGGGGGTATGGCAAAAAATGCAAAAATCTGAATAAAGTCCATGTTGTGGGTGTGGGTTTTGGCAGCAGCATCTATCACCCTGGCTCACACAGCCACAGGATGGCTCTCAAAAGGGAGCTGCCAGCATCTTTCCCATTTGGGAGCAAGTGGCCCAGAGGCACGAGAGCAGCTTAGCAGTGCAGCACAGCACATTTAGGGATTTCCAGGTAGCCAAAAAGCCCCAGAAGATGGGTGCTGCTCATCTGCTAATTGACTCTCTCGGCTCTCTGCAGTCATATATAGAGTGTGACACACTGAAGCCCCTCTGCACCCCTGGGCTAGCTGGCCTGTGCATGCACAAGATAAGGTCCTAAGAACATGCGTGTCCAGGGTCTGGTACCTCCTGGGTGGTTGGGCTCTCTGTGCTGCAATTTGGGCAGTGTTCCCACATCATCTAAGGTGCTTGCCCCTGTATTTGGGGGGGCCTGCATCTGTTGACCCTGTGAACCCCAGCTATCTCCTAGAAAGACTTCCAGATTGGAGGGTTGATTGACTTCAGTGCAGTGCTGAGCCTCAGCTGGCCCCACGCATTCAAGCAAGGCAGTGTGTGATGCACATTGCCCAGTTGCCATGCAGGGCACTGTGAAGGTGCTTGCCAAAGACAGTAAGTCCCACTGGCCATGAAGTGATTTTGGGTAGCCATGTGGAACATTTGCACTCTCCAGAAATCAGTGCCTGCAGGAGTGGTTTGGAGACGTGTGAGCTGGCCGAGGACTGGGGCTCTGTGGTGCTTTAAATCAGCCAAATTGCTGATGGCTTCTTGTTGGCTCTGGACCTAGTACAGCTCCTTTCATGGCCCATGAAGCCTGGCCTAATAATCTTGCTGGATTCTGCTGGTTCTGCTGTCTAGATACACCTCTGATTAACCAACTGAACTCTGAGTCCCTTTGTTGAAGAAAGGAAGGTATCTCATTTGCTTTAAATTTTCCCTTTAAACATTCTCAACAGCTAAGTTTTACCTTAATATATATAATGGCTTTACATTTCAAAGGTCTTCAGAATTAGCAGGTGAGGAGTTGGAAGCTTGGTTTTTTGAGGGTGCATGAACATCTCTGCCAGCCTTATGTGAGACTTTTCTGAGCAGTAGCCACTGGTTATACTTTAAGATGAACTATAAGCACAGTTTGGCTGTTTTCCCCTACAAACAAAAGGTGATCTCAAGTCTGTTCAGGACAGAAGCCAGGTTATAAACTGAACTTTCAGGAGTGAGTTATCAGTGATAGCTGATTTCCTTAGCAACTTTTTGCACAGGTGTTTTTGTTGTCTGTAAAATATACTTGAAGCAAATTGAAAATTATTTACTTCCCCTTTTTGTCACTGAAATAATTCTAGACATGTACATGTGAAAGCTTTCTGCACATTTTTTCAGTGAAAATAAAAATAATAATGTAGGTTTTTCCAACTGGAACGTGCTGGAACTTCATTCCATACAAGAAGCCAATTAAAAAAAAAAAGTTTTTTGGACCAGACAGCTTCTTTTAGAAGTACTTGCAAGGAAACCCCAACCAGTACATTAAAGAAGTCCAGTATGTTTTATGTAATGTTGGCATGAAAATTCAAAGCTGTGAGTGGGGGGAAAATGCATGTCAGGTATCATGTAACAACAGTAAAGAGATTTCTGATGTTTATCAAACCTTGAACACCACAGATTATTAAAACATATTCCTTGGCAATAAAGAGTAGATGTTTAATTTGAAAGGAGAAATTGAATTTGTTGCTTTTTTTGCAGAGGTCATGAACTGAGCAGGAATGAGTCCTCCTTGGGAGTTTCTCTATTTTGCTGTTTGCCTTGGGGAACAGAGATTTGGTCTGATTTTAACAGCTACTGCCAGGCCTCCAGCCCCCACAGGCAGTGTTCTTGCATCTTTTGAGGCCCACCTACAGCAGTTGGACTTGGACACTGGGCCACAGAGGCTGTCTTGACAGCTCCAGCTGTGTGCTGTCCTGATCCTTGCATAGTGGGTTGCTGTCTTTGCTCAGTCAAGTCCAAGTCTTGGCCAGCTGTTACCATTTATTGGCTTTAAATGGAAGATAATTTGCTTAATGTAGCAGACAAAAAGAGAACATACCATGTAAAAGAAAGGGACAAAAAAAGTAAACTCATGTTATTGGTAGCTGCTGCAATTAGAAGTGTCTGCCAGGCACTTTGACTTTCAGAGGTTTCATGTCTAATTGATTTTAACTTAGGCTACCAGTTTCTGTTGTTTTGAAACCTTAAAAATACATTATACAAAATTTCAGCTGGTTTCTGGCATTGGCTGATCAAAGTTTTGTGCTCAGACAGTTAAATGGTTGCAGCAAAACTTGAAAATCACAGAATGTTTTTGGTTAGAAGATCATCTAGTCCAACTTCAACCCAACACTGCAAGCTGACCACTAAACCATGTCACTCAGCCATTTAAATGCCTCCAGGCATGGTGACCACCAGTGGTCACACCACTGGGCACACCACTCCAATATTTGATAAACCTTTTGATGAAGAAATGTTTCCTAATGTCCAGACAAAACCTCTCCTGGCACAGCTTGCATCCATTCCCTCTGGTCCTGTCACACATCATCAGGGAGAAGAGGCTGTGCCCCTCCTTACTCCTTTCAGGTAAATGTAGAGAGTGGCAAGATTATGCATGTATTTTTATAAATATACTGTATTTTCTGGGATTGCACACCCAGAATGAAACCAAATGCCTAGCAGGAAGACAGCTGCAATGACATGGGAAAGTAAGAATTGAGGCTGTGTGTCCAATACAGCTTTCTGTCTATTATTAAGTTCTTATGTATCAGAAAAGCATCAGGTGTAAAGCTCACTGTTGCTTATTTCCAGTTACTTTTATTTTGTCCTTGCCATCTGCTCTGAATGTAGTGGGAGAGGAAAACTAGAAACAGTCTGTAGTGATCACTACAGTATTTTTTTCAGATAGTCATCTCTGAATGATTTTTCTTTAAATTACCTATATTAGTTTATTAGATTATGCCCAGGCAATTAATGATCCTCAGACACCTTTTCAGGTGGAGAGGATCATCTTGCACAGGATTTTTCCAAATGATCCTTCTCTGCTGCTCCCAAAGGTCCTGTGGCAAGTTGCATCTGATGGTCCCCTGCAGCTGCTTCCCTGGAATAGTCAATGCTGCCCTTCCTGGAAAAGAAGGTTATTTTCACAACAGTCAAGTCAAAATATAGAAAGTAGACATTGGATAACAGTATCCTGAGGTATCAGATGTGATCTGAGAGATCCCAATGAAGCTTAGAATCTGTAAGGAGAGGAAGGTAGGGTACATGAAAAAAAGGTAGCATCTTTTAGTAGACCTGCTTATATAAATTAAGGAAAAATAATTAAAAAAAAAATAATCAGTGCACAGATTTGCTTCCAATGGGTAACCTTCATTACCACCATAGTACAGTATTTTAGCAGGAATATGTTTAGAAAAAGCTTTTGAGAAGCATCTGTTGTTCTGCACCTTAACACACAGCTGCCTCTACAGCAGGCAGAAAAGGCAAAGGGACTCATAACTCTAAAGTTTCTGTATTTTTTGTTTACTTGGAGCAGTTTGTTTGCAGTGGCTACCTTTGAGATCTTCTAAATCCATAGACTGTACTTTCCTTAGCACTTTGTTGTGTCCTGATAATTACAAATAAACCAAATGTGGAAAACAGCATGTTCTCCTTAGCTGTGAATTTCTTGCCCATGTTTCTATTTTACTGTAGAGCTCAGTTGTGGGGGTGGCAGCCACAGGGATGTGCTGAGAACAGAGAATCTCCAGTTTCCCCAAGAGAATGTCCTGAGGGAAACCCTAGTTTTAGGGTTCCTTGAAATCTATGTTTAGATTAGTCATACTCCCAGCACATGTAATCAAATGCAAATATGTATTAATGAGCTTTTTTTTTTTTTAATTTCCTCCTTCAGATAGACAGCACAACTATTGCCAGACAGATAGGTAACAAGGGATAGGTGCCACTGACAGTGAGGCTCCATTTGCAATGTGAATAAACTGCTGTTGTGGTGTTTCTTTCGTTGTAATCTTTTTTATATCTCTTTCCCCAACCTGCTGTGTGCTAAGTTCTGTGTTGACCTACTTCACAGCCCAAGCAACAAGGCAGAGAGAGGTAAATAACAGTTATATTGCTGCAGATGGACCCAGGTTTTGCTATTTTGCTGGTGTCTCCCATTTTCTTGTGGTTTTACCCATCAGATTCTGGATTTGCAAGGTGAATTCCCCACAGGTTCGAAGAATGCTCGGCTGCATTTCACTGTATGTGTGCTTGGTTTTTAACCCTGCCCTTGGTGAGCTTTATTCATCAAAAATGTGAAAAATGATTAACGGGCAAAGTCATAAACTGAGGCCTAAATCCTAAAAAAAAAATCAATGCTATCATCTGGACTAAAAAGCTGTAGAAAAGGGATGGAAAGGAAATGTTATCCTCTTCTTTGTCTACTAGCATGGCTGTTACCATAGAGTGTGGCATCATTTAGGCACTCCCTCTCCAAGACTAGGTGACTTCTGACATCTGGCTGTGATTTTTGTCAGTATCAGAAGCAGTGAATAGCCTGGAACTGCTTTGACATTTTTAACCCTGCCTGCCTTTGTTCTGTGTTCAGTGCTGGAAACAAAGCCATCTTACTTGGGCTGTATCTTGGGTTTGGTAAATCAGATGGAATGCACATCATCAGATTTCTCTCTACCCCAAAGACAAGGATGTTCACTGAGCCCCTATTTGTTGAAATGTTTTATTTGTGCCCTCAGGGATGCAATGAGCAGAAATATCAGGACCTACTTAACTAGTGAAGTCATAGGGTCAGCCTTGTGCTCAAACTGTGTGCACCCCTCCCACCTCCCTGTGTTTTGCTTTTGCTTGTTGAGTTTAAGGCTGCTGTTCTTTCATACTGTCCCCTCCAATTATTTTCTTCTCTCTTTCCCTCTTATTCTTCTCCTTTTCTGTCCATGGTGTCACTTCCCTCCTTTTACATCTAACAATGCTGCAGGGATTTTAAGCTCATTCTAAAAATGAGAAGACATAAGATACATCATGCACTCTGTAGCCAGCGTGGAATTTTCACTACCTGCCCAGGACCTGCAGTGCCATTTTATATTCTGAGCTCTTTGCATTTGCCTTTCATTCCTCATACACAGTATGGCCAGGGGTTTTAGCTAGAACCATCCAGACAAATGATAGTAATACACTGCATCATATAAGAAGCTTATTCATGTGGTTGAAATTTGTTAGAGGGAAAATATCTTAGAAAGCAAATAATCTGATGAAGGGCAGATTTAGAAAAATGTCAAAGACAATCTTTTTTGCTCTACTTCTGATTTTCTAAAGAATTGCAAGCTTTTCATTTCCAGCATTGTGCTGTTTGATATCTGGAGGACACATGTACTCAACATTTTATTTGCTTAATGCATTTCATTTATCTTGTGTTTGATTTCTTTAGAGGGCTCCCCCCCATCAATTCTATGGCATGATTTTGAGGGTTTTTTTTATTGTTGTTGCTTTTTTTTCAGTTTATTAACATAGATTGGATGTGCTTATGTTTTATATGAAACAAACGATTGGAACTATTAGGATGCCAAAAATGCTGAATGGCTTTCTGAAAAGAGAAATTGAGTATGTACTTTCCTTTACCCAGCTTTCCCTTTTCACTCTCAAAGATGGCTAAGTTTTCCACTACTAAAGTAGTGTATAACTTTACTACCACTGTCTTTTTGCTCTAAACACTTGTAATTTTCCCACCTATTAAGCCTAGTTGAAAGCAGCAGGATCTAAGCACTTTGGTAGGAATGTACTGGAGAGAGTCAAGGGCAGGGCACCAAGATGCTGAAGGGAGTGGAGATCTCCCTGCTGAGGAGAGGCTGAGAGAGCTGGGGCTCTTTAGCCT